>JAQQAE010014927.1:0-12216 GCA_029823295.1 Pseudamia nigra
AAACGCGCAGAATTCTGGAAAGGTGTGAAGTGGGCCCCGGCACGGCTCGAGCCAAAACGGCCCTAGTGTGAGTACGCACTAAAGCATGCAGAAGAATCCTTTGTGGCACAGTGTAACTCCACACAGAACTTCTGTCTATGTGAGAATAGTCCTGAACTCCTGATGTTTGTGTTAGCTAATGTCACAAAGCAGACTAACTCCATTTTACAGTGACCTCCAAATTTACTGCCTACATGATAGCAGCCTGTTGGCCTACAAAAATACTTACGCTCATAAAATTTGTGTACTCGTATAAAATCCTTATGCACATCCCCATTTTCTTCATTTACTCTCCTCTACTGCAACAACAGTATGGAACACTAGTACAAGATCAGCTAGTACTAGGTTAGAAACTGAGTTAGCAAAGGTCAACAAAAGACAGCCTTCCCACACAAAACAGACACCAATAACTCCATATACCCATATGAGCATGTGCAAATGTTATATAGTGAACCTTTAAATCCCACTTTACATTTCCTTTCCCTTTTAACAATAACGCTATAACAATAGAGGTTCCACTATTTCTATTTAAAGCTGTGCATCTTGTCAGTTAAACAGTTGCACACACAGATTGTCACACTTGTCCTCAACATCACACCTCTTAAATATTCATGTTTGACAGGACTTGAACCCCTGCCACTGTAATTCTTAGTTGGATTATATATTGGACACAATTAGATTCTGGTGGAGAGGTATAAATAGCCTTGGGATGTTTGCATGAATTACACCATGCTGGAAACTATTGTAATGCATTGTGTTGTAGCATTCACACTTTGCCTGTGCAAATCTCCCTGGTCTCATGACACTAATCCCTAGCATAGTAAATTCTATGTTGTCTCATTTTACACCATTGCCTGAGGTTGTTTTCTTTTCAATAATCTCATAGGCAAGTATAACTTGATTAGACACTAAAAAATTTCAAGGGTGAAAGTATTGATTGCATGCAAATGGAATTAATCTAAAACACAATTGTGCTGGCCATCTTTCTTGGTATTTATTTCTCTTGGTCCTTTAAATCAGAGGATTTCACACATACACACTTACACAAACTCCAATCCAATTATATAGATAAATAGGCTAATCATGCCACAAAATTTTAATATGAGGTCTACGGGCAGGTCGATAAGCATAATCATTCACAGTGCCAAATTTACAGCACAATTTTAGATAAGAGAGATGGGAAAAAAGAGAGAGGGGGCAAATTGAACAGATAAATAGTTCCATATTAGACATTAACATATGGATCATAAGAGAACTAGATAAGAGAGGAGACATTTCATTAACGGATAAAAACATTTGATTAAAAGACTTTTCTATTTACACCACTTCCCATAATTCATTGGAGTGTGATGAGGGCTGCTGTGCAAACATTGTTAGAGGAGGCGACAATTGTGACCTACGCGTTTACCAAGACTCATTTCTAAAGAAACTGCAGCTCAGTCGCATTTAACAACCTCACTCTAAATTACAGCAGCATGGTGTGAACTCATGACGAACAGGGATATTATGAGTTTTAGCCATAATGCAGACTGTCATTTTCATAAAGCCGTATAAACATAATAAATTGATTTTGATTAATTATACAAAAAATAGTGCATCTTTAACATGAACATGGATTACTCTACCATGCCCCTTGACCTTCAGTGGCTTTAGCTTTTGTGGACTAAATCTTGCTTGATCTAGTAAAGAAAATTTCACCCTTAACAAAACTGAAACAATGTTATTAACATTACATTAAGTGCTTTTGAAAGTGTTGCAAAGGTAATTTAATGAAGGAAAAGTATAGATGCTACACCGTAAAAATACTCTGCTATAAAAAAAGATCTTTACTCAATAGCCAACTAAAAATGTATCATTGGCAAAATGTAATTGCTGTGCAGAAAAATGGCTTCAGGCTGCGTTTCACTATATACAGTAAACTGCTGAATTCATTTCACAGCTGTCTTCATCTGTATGTTGTATTCTGTTGTGGAAATGTAAGGTTGAGCTCATTTGAACTACTTTACGATACTATTGGTATTTTAGTATACTGTACATAAAAGCATAATATTCGTAATGTCTCTTTCCTGTGAGACCCACATATCTAAGCGTGTACTCAAACTAGGGCCATTTGGTCCAGGCTGCACAGGTCTAAACACGCTAAGGTGTGGTTACATCTCTACATCATGTCACAATACGATATATACAACTTCATTGACTTTGTGGCTTATGTTTGGTTCATTTTTGTCACATACTGACTTCTACTGGATTTCTCCATTGTGTACGGCAGTGGTTTTCTGTTTACCGTATTTTTCTGCGAGCTCTCCCTTCTGCCACCTGACGCGCGTTCCCCGAACAGATGCAACGTGTTCTGCAGAGCAACTAATACACGTTTTTTTCTTCTTAATTATGCATTTTTTGGCTAGTGCAACTAACATACCGGAGTGACATATCACTCAGAAATTACAGTAATTATGCCGCTTGCATGCAGAGGTAGCAGGAAAAGAGGTTCTCATGTCAGATATGCAACAGGTCATTGTGCGTATTTGTGCATGAGCAACAGTGCCACACTGTTGCCCAACTCTTTCAACCACACCAGGGCCAGGGACACTTTAGCATGGCTTGGTTGCATCTACATTACTCAAGCAGTCTACACTTCAGGTGTGTAACATGCTCAGGCACAGCATGGATTGGCAGTGTGAGTTCTGCATGCCCTAAGAAGTTAACTTGGAAAACTTGAGCAGACAACAATGCATTTTCTATCTGAGTTTATTTAGCTTGAGAAGTAGTAAAATTTTTGCAAGTTTTTTGCAAGTTTGCATATATATATATATGTATCACTTCATTAGGCAGTTTTTATGCTTTACAGTCAAACTACTCACAAGATTTTTTGTTCACAAAGTAAATGTAAGCTGAACCTCACGCCATCAATTTAAGATAGTTAAACTAAAATGAAATAAACACCTACCACTTCAATTTATTACAAACATTTAAAATCAACAATGTCTTTTGAATGTTTAAAGATGCATGATTTTCATTGGACAGGTTGGGATGAAAGAACTAAGATGTAGTGGAGAAGTACTATATGAAGCTGCTCAAATAAAAGTGCTCAAGTAATGTGTAAGTACCTCAAATCTGTACTAAAGTACTTGAGGAAAAGTATTCACTGAGTATTACATTCCACAACTAATAATTTGTGTAGTTGACACACATACTGTGATAATTACATCCATTTATCACAATGTATGTGATTAATAAGATTTTTCTCTGTCTTCTACATTCACTACTGATTAAATTTAATACATATAATACTAATGTCAATGACTTTCTTTGCAACGTCCATTTTCTCTATTACAGATAAGCTAAGTACATCTGTACAAGCTTTATGCACAGGGACAGGTATCTCCTGTTATGTTTTTATGGCTTTAGGCTGACAATCTCATCCCCACTACACTACTGGCTTTCAGATAAGTCAAACATCCTGCCTGACGAAAGAAATTGATTTTCATAAATGCTCTGTTTGCTCTGCTTTCTTTGTATCAGCTTGTGTTTATTGCTTTGTTTTTCCATAATCAATGATACGTTTCCCTTTGAGGGACATGAAACGTTGTGACCGAGCATGTCTGCCTAGCTGATGGCAAGACACACAGTATAGACTGCGTGAAACTGGGTGGGGTGTGAATGTGAACATGTCTGAGGCTTACATGAAACAGGCCCGGTGTGATGCTTATTTTATTTCACTTTACTCAGCAAGACCACTGCGTCTTTTACGATAAGATGCCTCCTGTGCAATCATATGCAGTATGCACACATTCACATAGAACATGGAACGATGTAAAATATGCCCGCTGTTTCCTGCCTGAACGGGGAAATCCTCCACAGCTCCATATGCATAGTCTGTATACACTAAACATTGAAAATAAGAAATGGTTCTCAACTGACTTACCTGGTTAAATAAAGGTTAAATAAATAAATAAATAAATAAACACAGCACAGCACGACAGTGTGAATATACACATCAGCCTGAGAAATATTCAGAGGATCAAAACTTAACTAACCTCCATATAGCTTTTCATTCCAAAACCTCAAACCTTAATTTGAAATGTTTGAATCCTTCAACTGCACAATATTGTAGAATCACTAAAACATAACTTTAAAATATTCCTAGCTGTACGGCGCACTTAACTGATAGACCTCAGTTTAGTGCCCTGACCTTCAAAGAGCCTATTTTATTGTACTTCCCAAGTGACAGTTTTAGTGCCAAAGTCACCTTTATTGACAGTTATTTCCCTCATGAAGCTGACTAATGATCAATAGCAAAACAATGTCTTCAGAATAGTGAAATACTGCAATAAAAAAGGGCAAATACAAAATCCTATCATCACTGTTAAACATCACAACTGCACGACAGGCTTAATCAACAATCCACTGACACAACCATCAAATGGTTCAATCAAATATCTGTAAGAGCACTTAGACAGCGATTTAATCACTGTGTAATAATCCTGATCAATGAAGGATGTGTATTTGAAGGACAGACGTGTGTTTTAACACCGCTTTACTTAATGAGTGTTTTTTTCCAATCACGGGCTATGATTTTGGGTGACAGAAACACCATTTGAGGCAACTTCATCCTTAAACTAAAAAACAAACATGGTGGGCATTGTGCATGGCAACTTCTTATATTTACTATAAGAATATAAAAAGTTGTAATGAATGATAACTGCTATGAAAGTAGACTATATTAAGTAAAACTTGCCATGTGGAATGAAATGTTCGATATATTGACTGGCAGTAAGAACATATGGATAGCCAAATTTAAATCAGGAAAGGAGGTTGGAACATATTGAAATAAAACAGATTGTCAGGAATGAAACCTGAACACATTGGGCTACTTGGGATGAAAGTTTGCCATAATTAGGATGAGAGTGGGGATATATGAAATGGAACCAATGCTGCAACAGATGAAACTTGAATATATAAGCTGTGAAATGTACTGTAGGTAAAGGGGGAATTCACTGTATGTAGAATAAAAAATGTAAATGTATCAATGGAAAGTCGAAAAACAAGGAATGAAAGCAAATGTAAAGGGAATGAAACTTAAGGAATAACTGTGGGACTATATAGGACTAGCATGTTGACCGGTGGGAATCTGAGGGTTCTAGAAAGGGTAGTATATATAAAATGTGGGAGCTGACTTTTTAAAAACTTCGTCATAAATTACTATAAATTTCTATAATAATTTTAGATTGAAGTTAAGGAGATGAAGTTCTGTGAATAATCATTTGTCACATTTAGTTGATGTTATGTTCAATGACTGGCAAATTTGAGATATTTCTTCTGATTTACTGTTTATAGCACTTGAGGATGGACAATGTTTTGTGTTACTAATGTATTATCTATGAGTCCTTGTTTTGAAGTTGCATTAATTTTCACAAGCACATCAGCAAATTACCTCACTCTGAAAAAAGCCACATACAGCTGTCCATGTGAAAATACTGGAGTGGACAGGTAGATGCCTATTTTGTCAAATGTTTGTCCCTGTGACTTTTTGATGGTCATGGAGTAGCTAATCTTACTGGGAACTGTCTTCATTCCAGTACAAAGAATAAGTTTGGGTCAGAAGGTGCCAGTTTCACCCTGGGCATGATGTGGGTAAGGTTATGTTTGAGGTAGCAATGTGATTTTTGAGTGAATTTTGAGGTAAATCACTTATTGTTCAAAAAAATATCGGTCTGATTGACAAACCGTTTTCGCTACCATGATCCAAAATACATAAGTATGTGAAAGGTCAAAGGTCAGCTCTGCCAAGTTTCTAATTTATAAAGCAGACAGACACGCATGCACACACAGAGACAGAGTCCACTTAGCTTTTATAATATAAAAAAGAAGATGGGATTAGGAAGTGTACCTGAATACATCAGTGCATATATGATAGCGTTAGGAAGTGTACTGTACCTGAATGCCTCACAACATATATGATAACATTAGAAAGTGTACCTGAACGCATCAGTGCATACATGATAGCGTTAGGAAGTGTACTGTACCTGAATGCCTCACAACATATATGATAACATTAGAAAGTGTACCTGAACGCATCAGTGCATATATGCTAGCATTAGGAAGTGTACCTGAACACCTCACTGCACATCTGATAACATTATGAAGTATACCTTAATGTATCGCTGCATATGTAACATTAGGAATTGAACCTCAATACAATACAGTACATACACTGAGCAAAAATATAAATGCAACACTTTTGGTTTGCTCCCATTTTTCATGGGCTGACCTCGAAGATCGAAGACTTTTTTTCTATGTGCACAAAAGGTCCATTTCTCCAAAATATTGTTCACAAATTTGTCTAAATCTGTGTTAGTGAGCCTGTCTCCTTTCCCAAGAAAATCTATCCACCTCACAGGTGCGGCATATCAAGATGCTGATTAGACAGCATGATTATTGCACAGGTGTGCTTTAGACTGACCACAATAAAAGGCCACTCTAAAATGTGCAGTTTTATCAAAACACAATGTCACGGAATGCCAAATTCTGAGGGACCATGCATTTGGCATGCTGACTGCAGGAATGTCCACCAGAACTGTTGCCCATGAATTGAATGTTCATTTCTCTACCATAAGCTGTCTTTCAGATATTTTAGCAGTACATCTAACTGGCCTCACAACTGCAGAACATGTGTATCCACACCAGCTCAGGACCTCCACATCCAGCATCTTCACCTCCAAGATCATCTGAAACCAGCCATCTGGACAGCTGCTGCAACAATCCGTTTGCATAACCAAATTATTTCTGCACAAACTCTCAGAACCCATCTCAGGGAAACTCATCTTCATGCTTGTTGTCCTGATTGGTGTCTTGACCTGACTGCAGTTCGTTGTCGTAACTGAGTTGAGGAGGCAAATGCTCACATTCAATGGCGTCTGGCGATGGCAGACTGCATGTATGGTGTCATGTGGGTGAGCGGTTTGCTGATGTCAACATTGTGAATCAAGTGGCCCATGGTGGCCATGGGGTTGTGGTATGGGCAGGCATTTTTTATGGACAACGAACCCAGGTGCATTTTAGTGATGGCATTTTGAATGCACAGAGATACCATGACGAGATCCTGGGACCCATTGTTGTGTGATTTATCCACAACCATCACCTCATGTTGCAGCATGATAATGCACCCCGTGTCTGTACACAATTCCTGGAAGCTGAAAATATCACAGTTCTTGCATGGCCAGCATACTCCCCGGACATGTCACCCATTGAGCATGTTTGGGATGCTCTGTATTAGCGGATACGACAGTGTGTTCCAGTTCCTGCCAATATCGAGCAGTTTCGCACAGCCATTGAAGAGGAGTGGACCAACATTCCACAGGCCACAGTCAGCAACCTGATCAACTCTATGCCAAGGAGATGTGTTGCACTGTGTGAGGCAATGCCCCCCCCCCCCATACAGTAAAACTGCACATTTGGCCTTTTATTGTGGCCAGCCTAAGGAACACCTGTGCAATAAACATGTTGTCAAATCAGCATCTTGATATGCCACACTTGTGAGGTGGATGGATTATCTCGACAAAGGAGAAGTGCTCACGAACACAGATTTAGACAAATTTTTGAACAATATTTGAGAGAAATGGATCTTTGGTGTACATAGAAAAAGCCTTCAGTCTTTGAGTTCAGCTCATGAAAAATAGGAGCGAAAACAAAAGTGGTATGTTTATGTTTTTGCTCTGTGTAGAAGAAAGTAGTCTTATCTTTCTTAGTTCATTACATTACAGCCCGCTCAGTATAGTAGCTCTTATGGTCAGGTCGTAACTAGGATGACCTGATTGCAGCTAAGTGTCACTCTCCACTTGATCTGATTGTGGCATCTAAGTGATGACTCCTAAGAACAATTGTTCAGATATGAAACTGTCTTCTCAAAGGCATGGAAGTAAATATAATCAAAGCACACTGGTTTATGCAAAAAGTTTCTCATTAAGTATTTGAGCGAAAAAACAATGACAACTTTTACCAGAGGTCGGCAGTACTTAAGTACATTTATTCCATTAGATGGACTTGAGTAGTTTGAGTAGTTTTGTAGAGAAATTGTTTTACCGAATACTTTTATTTTAAGTTACTATTGTGATGAAAAAATATACTTTTACTCAGTTACCCTTAGCTGAACACCTCAGTGAGTTGGAGTGAAATACATAAATAAAAAATGAAAAAATAAAATGACACAAAACAAAAGGAGCACAAAAAAAATCAAATACATTTACAAACACCTTTAGTAAAAAGGCAATAAAATGAGCAGAAACTAACATAATAATAAGTGGATGAACAAAAACTTGCAATATAACCAACAAGATGACACAAAAAATCAACAGAATAAGCAACAAAATGACCAACCATGATAAAAATAATCAAGTAAATAAAGTGTGTGTGTGTGTGTGTGGGGGGGGGGGGTGACTTCATTTAATGGAAGACAAAAACCATCAGCAGAACCAACAGCCCTGGTTAGTTGGGATACAGCAACAAACAGCACAGACACTGGACGACATCCACAGTCACAGGATCCACATTTACAGACCTGTATGAAGGATATCGAGAGGGAGAACCAGACAGAGAGGATCAGTGTGCACTTTTCACTGGTTTTACCTTTAGATAAATAACAAACACAATATATTAGGCTGTAATAAATTTGACATTAGAAAGTTACTCATTAGGTTAAGGTTTATGAGGGACATTTTTTCCATGCTCAAGTGCCTATTTTTTTTAGATACTTCTACTTTTATTTGGGTCATCAGAACTACGTGACTTAGTAACAGCACTTTTACTTGAGCACTGTTTCTGTTTATTTTACCCACTGCTGCTCATCACAAAAATACATTCTATTTTGTACAGACAGCTGCAATGCTCTGCCTGATGACATCTCAGTTAAAGTAATACCATGACCAGCCTTTTTACCCCACTAGTTTTTGATGTTTTGCTGAACTTGTAGCTATGGCAATGCCCAAATTTAAATGTGCTTTAAAATAATACATTCAATACCTGCTACTACTAACAAGTATTGTTAAGATGACAACAAAACACTCAAATCCATGCAGATTTGATCCACATTTCCCCTGCTTGTGGGCTGAATGCAGTACCAGACCAGGAACGATGGTTCTCTCAATCTGCCAATTGATTGATAAAGCTGGGAGTGATAGTGAGTAAACTAATCCCTTGGGTGGCTCAAGGGAAATCTGAATTATATTGCATTTCTACTCAGGAATGACTGTTTCTGCTGCAAGCCAGAGAAGACTAATCAAACAACATTACTGTCGGAGATCGATAGACAGACAAATTGATGTATGGTCCCACATATCAGCCAATCTACAAATTTTTATTAAAGGCTCATTCATAGCTCTTCAGAATTGTTCATTCATCTTTGTTCATTACTTACAAATAATGATACGTATGGTAGCTCCATGCGACTGAATGTTATGTGCTTTCTTTATTTTGCACATAAATGCCAACACCCATTAATCCACCAAAATAATGCTCTCCGCAATACAAAAATGCTCCAGAGGTGGTGAGTTGCATATCAGAACACTATGTTGACTGTATCTTATCTAAGCAATGCAACACTGATACAAATACCAAGAAAGGTTCAAAGTTATGTGATGTCAGTGCTTATTCGTAGCCAAGTTGATAGTCTTTGATACAGTTGGTATTATACATATCTGTAACCATAACATATTTCTGAAAAAAGTGAAAACATGATATTCTTTCAAATCCGGACAGTTTATTGAAGATAATAATGTTATACACACTGTGGGTTAGAGTGTGTGTCTATGAAGGGTTTGAAGGGGGTATAATACATATAACCTGGCTATGTAGTCTAGTGCCCACTATCAGCTGAGAGGAGCTGCATACATTTCTTTCACAAATAATCTAATCTTTTTAATTTGAGAGATAAGGCAGAATTGACTGTAATTATGTGCAGCTGGGTCTGTGAGGAATTCATAAAAAAATGAGGCTAAGCCCATCTGCTGACTGGGAGCTGGGGGTAGCAGCGACATTGGAGAGAGGGAGCAAGAGAGAAAGAATGAAAGGAAGAGACTCTAAAATCATTAAATCAGCCACTATCTCCTCTCCTCTGTCACTCAGAGAGAAAAAAGAGGCACTAATGAAATATTAATGCCTTCCTTATTTTGAGATTTACATTAATCTTTCCTCTCTCTTTCTGCCTGTCTTGCCTTCTTTTTCTCTCTTCCACGTCTCTGTATGTGAAATTTGAGAGCAATGCTTTGAATACATATTTCTAATGAGATGCCCACACTACAGAATGTCTCATTTTTCTACCTGTTTTGCAATCCAAAGTTGCATATATTGCACAGCAAATCTGGTGCTGTGCTAAAGAGAGGAGACAGGAGGAGGGAGCACAGAAAGGGGCTGGATTGCTTGATCTGAAAGTGAAAAGACAGAGAGAAAGAGAATGAAAGTGTGAACAAGAAGATGAATGGTAGCATGTTTTTACAGAGGCAGTTACAGGGTCGGTTTGGAGCTGATTTCTAACCCTGAACTGATTCTTTGTGTTTTGGCAGCCAGAGAACCAGCTCTCAGCCAGGAAGACACCAACACTGTGCTGCACTGTAGCTAAGAACGGCTAACATCAGGGGGTGGGATTACTGTGACCATAAAAAGATTCTGCCTAATCCTTATTTAAAATCTATGTGCAATCTAATGTTACATAATATAATATAGATTTAAAAAGGACTTATCAAGATAACTGTTTTCACATCTGCCTGGTCATGTACTTAGCTAAAGCATGCTGGCTGTCCCAGTAGTGAATATTACTAGGAGCTAATGGCAGTGGCTAGCATGACATTTTTGTCTAGTCATTTTTGTCAGATTTGATCTTTGTATAGCTATAAATGTTGCTTGTTTCTAACACTGTAATTGGCTCACTTGCGTCCTGTCCCTGCCGGCTTCGACCCATGGGACCTAACTTCAGAAAAATTACATTAGTCAATGGTAAGCAGCAGATCATTTTCTCATTTTCATTGAATTGTGCAACTATTTGCACATAGGAAATTTGGCAATTTAAAAGATGACTTTACAAGTTAAAATTGTAGAAGTTTGCTGCAAAACTATTGAGATATAAAACTGTAAAATACACAATTAAAGGACTACTAACAGGAGTTGCCAAGGTAGTGGCCATTTGGTGTACTGATGTAAATAATGTGAGATGGGAAATGATGTCCACTGAGCGTATTCACAGTACTCTACTGTTACTGTCAGAAACTGTGACTTTCTTGAATTGTAAAATTGTCTTAATTTGATCAAGATCATTCTGTGCAAATGGTGGCATAACTCAGTCAGAATCAGAACACTGTCTGCTGCTTGCCAGTGCCGGTAATGCAATCGTTTTCTGGAGTTATATAATATATAATAGACAGATAGAGAGAGAGAGTGAGAGACTGCTCAGTGCTGCAGCTGCACACTACTTGCGTATATCACATTAAACATGCAAGGATATTTCATGAACAGGATATGACAAGAAAAAAATTGTCCATTCATTTCCTATCGAAAGCTGCTTTCTTTGCAGCTGTAGGTGTCTTGTCAGCAATTTCACAGATGCTTCTTTTATCATTATGGTCTAAAGGAAAATGCTTCATGGGTCAGAATGTAGTACCAGCAACTGGCCACTGGGGGAATTAGCTTCAAGTTGGAGTGGTTCTTATGATACTTCTCACATGATACAGTATAACCGAGTCCCAATTCAGGGGTTGCAGCCAATGCCGGCTGCATTTTTCGGTCATTGATGTCATGGCAGAGCGTGAAGGCTGTCCCATTTCGACGACCTTTATATGCGGCTGACGAATGTAGCCTTCATCAGCCAGAAAACGAAGGACACAACTGATGTGTCCTCCACGGACCACAATATCCCACAATGCACTGCGTACACGTCAGACGGAAGTACTGCCGAATCAGGGAGCTATGAGGAATACACAATATTTATTTAATTCCAACTTATTTATAAGGTGGAATGAGGAAGCGCAGGAGTGTGTACAAAGGAAGAGGTTAGCTAAGAAGAAGTGGGACATTGAGATGACTGAAGAGAGTAAACAGGAGTACAGGGAGGTGCAGCGTAAGGCGAAGGTAGCAGCGTCAAAGGCCAAACAGAGGGCGTATAATGACTTGTATGCTAGGTTGGACAGTAAG
>JAQQAE010014928.1:0-12216 GCA_029823295.1 Pseudamia nigra
GTTAACGAGTGGGGGCCGAAATAACTTCTTAAAGAGCAAGTGACTGGTGAGGGACAGAAGAGTTGTTTGTTTTCTAGAAATATGATGGAAATAAATCTTGTGACATTGCAAAAGCTTATTGAAACAATGCCACAGCGAATGCGTGCTTTAATCAAAGCTAAAGGCGTCCAACAAAATACTGTATTAGAGTGTGTGACCTTTTTTTTGGTGGCGACTTCTTTTTTGGCCAGGCAGTGTATGTGCTATATCTTCCCCTTAGAAGACAACATAATGGTTTGAATTACTGTTATTATGGAAGAGAAGTGTCTGCTGTATGTTCTAAAGTGGCTTCGGCAATAAAACTAAACCTCTTGGGTGGATTTACACTTAAATTTGAGTGCTGATCCTTTGTCTACGTCCTACATCTCCACAGTATTTCATGAAAACTGGTTCGGTAGGTTTGTGCAATCCAAATATGAGTGATCATATAACCTCTCCGGTAGTGCTAATAAATCAAACCCTGTATTTACAGTCAGCATTTCTATACATAGAATGATATGCTTAAGGGTTGATAAGAGCATTTACAAAAGGTGATGATCTTTGGTTTGCAATATCATGATTCACTGTGACAGATTATCCTACATGAGAACAAGTGCCAGTTTCCACAACAAGTTCATCATAAATGTTTTGCTCAAGGGCAAACTGACAACATGAGGGAGTAAAAATGTCACTGATTCACTTCTTTATCACTATATTTGTGACCCATCGTGGGATTTGAGCAGGCAAACTTCCAGCCACAGGCCTGATTCTCAAGGTTTCTGCAGCTCCACAGAGTATTGAGAGATGTGTAATGAAAATCACAGCTCCCTGAGGCTATATACAATCTGCATAGTAGTCATTTCAACCTGTAATACAAAGATACTACTGCACCGTTACTGTTAATCACTGCATGTCCATCTCACGCAGATATTTTTCCATACGGAATAAACTGCCGGGAGAAAAATGTATTTCATATGTGGGGAAGACATTTTAAGTGAGGCCGTAGGTTAAAGACGAGAGGAGTTTACCTCCCAGTAGACATGTTTGTAATATTTCTGCAGCGGAGTAGAATGGCAGCGGGTAGGACAGCAGGGCTTTAGCAAGTAGACACAGGTTGACTAGAGGTCGAAGGTCAGAGGGCAGGTTATCTGTGATGACCTCACTGGTGTCCAACCCCCAGGTCAGCACCGACTAATGGAGGAAAAAAATAATCAATACTGTCAGTCATCCCTTCATTAGACCTGTTGTGTTGAGGCTGTCTAAAGGTTGATACTGATTGGCTTTTAAGCTTATGAGCAAATAACGGAACAGAAAAAAAGGGGGGGTGGGGGGTTGGGGGGGTAGAAATAAATTGTATCACGGTATTAGGGAAGCAACGCCTTCAAAGCAATACTTTTAGACTTAATAAAAATAAATAATAAATAAAGACAGGGCTATTTCTGCACTCTTTAAACTAACTTTTGAAACTTAACTGAACAAACCAGGAGATAAAGTAAGTACCAAAACTAGTACAAACTTCCAAATATAATAACTTTGATCACTAACCAGTAAAGAGAACAGGGTTTTCGTGATGCAGGCAGCAGTGTGAGTCCAGGCCAACATGGCATTAAACTGCCCTCTGTCCTCCATGCTGCCCTCCAGAGGTGGCAGGAAGATCTGCGAGGTGTAAGAGAAGATGATGACACCCACAGAGACGAGGAAGTCCTCCGGGTCCACCGACAGAGACAGAGATGACCAGGACCAGCTGCTGGCCCGACTCAGACAGTACAGCATCACTGACAGGCTGAGGAAGTTACAGAGACAGAGGGAAGTCACTGTAAGAATAACACTCAAATACATACATTTAGATCTGATTGGAGCATGCAGTGATTCCACTCTTGGTCAAAACTGAATTAAAACTGGAACTGTTTTGAGTCAAGACACTTGGGAACCACACCTCTGATATGAGATGTAATTAACTAAATTAACCTACAGATTGACAGAAGTATTTTGTGTGTGTGTAATATTCAAAGAAAACGGCTGTGAGCCACAGGAGCAGAAAGCCTGAGCAACTGCAGCTGGTCCCAATTGTGTTCACTGCATTAATTCACTGTTCTGTCACAACACATGTGACGTGGTAACCTGATCAGTATGTGAGCCAAAGAGCAGAGCAGGCTGAGTGTGGATACTGGTCTGAGGTCAGTCAGCAGCAGACATGGCAGCAGGAACATGAGAGACACCACTGAACACGTGAATCTGGGAACAGCCATCCCTGCCAAACTGTCTGACAGCAGACTGGTGGAGACGACCAGGTAGAGGGTACACGTCATCAACAGTTCAATGATCTGGGATGAAACAAACAAAAACAGTTATGATGAACCACATGAAAAATAAACTGGACTTAGTTCAATTAATGTAAAACACAAAGCTGAAATTGGTTGCTGAGTCTGTCCTTCATTTAAGGGGAAAGCTGCTTTTTCACAAGTCAGTTAAAGCAGGGAAAGATCCCTTCAATGCATCTGGGTCATTCATTCCACTTTGGTCTTAAAAAAATCCAGTTTTGCCTTATGTATCCAATAGTCAAAATGTAAAATTTAAGAGTGCATTCGGATAAGGACTTTTTGAGATATAGCCAATTTAGTGAGGGGGCGATGTACCAATTTGGGGCAAAAATCACAGTCTGAATTTTTTGTATAATTTCACATGTCAATATCTCAATAACTGCATGGCCTAGGGAACTGAAATTTTGCATTATGATAAACCTTTACCTGCTGTCTGAGAATAAACTAAAAGATTTGTTACATGTTGAAACTGGTAGGCATCTCAGCCCTTCAGAAATGGCAAAAATAACATCTGGGTCACAACCTTAACCATGTTTAGGCCTTTTGAAACAACATTTGCTTTTAACAATTTTATGGTGTTGAGATGCTGAGATGGGCTGCTTAAATCATTAAATATTAGATAGATCTATGACCTGGTTTTTGGGTAACATTCCCAAAAAATCCCAAAAATTGTTTTGAGTCAGATTTTCATTCAGCTATAACGTCATGTGGGAATGTATGAAAAAAATCTGATTTCTTTTTTTATTTTAAAGTACAAAGACTCTTCTTTCGTGTGATATAAAACCATTTTTCATCATGTGACGCCTTCATTTTTGTTTTCAGTCCCAATTATGAGGCTAATTTGCAGTTCTCTCAAATGGCAGATTAGCCCTATATTCATAACGGAAAACAAAAATGAAGATGTCACATAAAGAAAATTTTTTTATATTCCATGAATGGATGGATGGATGCCTACCGGTTGTGATATCTAACACATTTTTGTATTCTCAGACAGCAGGTAAATGTTTATCATGATGCAAAATTTCAGTTTCCCAGGCCATGTAGTTCATGAGATATTGACATTTGAAATTAGACAAAAAATTATGGCCTGAAATGGCATGGAATAACCCATATGAAATGAAGCTTTCACAAATCAGACACGGCATCTTAAAGAATCCTCAGACTCCCCATGCTAATGTGGACCAGGTTTGGTGAGTCTAGGTGTATTAGGTGTAGTGGTTTTGGGTCCCTTAGCTTTCCTTGTAAACCACGAACGGAAATGTAGCTATGTCAACTTCAGCCTCATTATGTAAAAGTTCATCTTAACACGAGGATCACCACAGTGTCCAATTTAATTCCAAGTGTTTCAATCATCTATTTCACTGAAAAGGGCTTTTCCAAAATATTGTGTTGTTTTATGTTCCCTGATATTGTACACAATCCATATAAATGCGGATTAAATCTCTATGTATATCTCTATGTATTGTACATATACAGCCAGAGTACTCGTGCATATTTACTCCATTACATTCTAAAAAATGTGTTCCTGACAGTAGCTGTTAAACAAATGGGTACAAAAAATGAAAATATAAGTACCAAATTAACAGAATAATCAGGTAAATTAACAAAATGAACAAAAATAACTGGGCAAAAATAACTACAAAAATAATCATGAAAATTAGCAAAAATGTACACGTATATTAACTTTGTACTCAATAACCAACAGCACTGGATAAATATCAACAAACAAAGCAATACAATGAGCAATAATAATCACGAAAATAAATACACATCAACACAATGAACAAAGAAGGAAAAAATAAGCTACAAATCTGGGGAGCATCTTTACTTGCTACAAGCAGCAGCATCCCCGATGTAAAATGAGTAGCACTAACATCCCAAAAAATGTGTAGGTTTGAGATTTGACTGTTTTCAGACTGATGTTTCAAGTGAATCAGTTTAGGCACTTCTGTTACCCCATCTTCTCTAGAAACAACCAATAGCGCCCCATGTCAAAAAGCAATAGCGCCTCCTTCCCCCAATGTAGATATTTAAGGCCTCAACAATCATGTCAAGTTTCAAGTACACTAATTCACAAAAATTACTGAACACGATGACGTTGTCAGCTAGAAATGACGTGCATTCAACGGAGGCAGGGGAAGCAGAGCCTCACCTGTCAATCTTGAAAAGAAGAGAAGGTTAATTTAAAAAAAGAAATGTTGATATTTGTCAGCTGGTACTGTATGTATTATAAACCCTTTTTCCATTCAAATTAAATATTAAAATGATTCTTTCCAATAAAGAATATCAGAATTTCCACATGTCCTGTTCAAATACAGGGAGGAGATGCGCCCTGAGCGTAGACTGTACATATTATGGACAAAGTTGACTGTGACGTCACCCATTAGTTTCTGAAGGGCCATTTTGAGGCCAATTGACTTGTCACTTCCTGGACGGCATCTTGGAGCCAAAAACAGGATGTAACCATATTTGGATGAATAGCAGTGGTGCTTACGAAGCGTTTATGGCAAGGGAATCATGGGAGAGCTAACATTAGCCGCTATCTTACTGTTGCTGTAAAACTTCACCACGCAGTGTCAAACAAAGTCATATTACAGTGTTGTTAGTGTAAACACTTACAGCTGTCAATTGCCCACATGTCAATAAAACCCCAGCAGGACAGTCATTTGTCAGATTATTTGCCATAAAATCTTAATAACAAAGCACAAAGTTAAAGATGGACCATAACATTACTTATTAGAGGATTGAAATAAAATGTTTGAGACCATGATGAACCATTAAAAAAATGTATTCACTTAGTGTTTTCAGATAAAAGTCCAATGTATCTTTGTGGGAAAAAAACTTCTTGGAGCCGGACAATCGATTCCCCAGCAGCCAAGCGGTGGGATTACAACTTAAAGTTACTTCCGCATTGGTCACACTGAACAGCCCGGTCGTTGCCCCTTGACCCTGAGCCTCTCAGTGGATCGTGTAATCCCTTACAAACTGCGCTAATATGCGATGCAAATAGTGTGTTGCTGTCCCTCTGTATATTGCAAATAAAATGCTTTTAAACACTCTGATTATATGCTCTGTCTATCCATAATCTAAATCATGTATGAAGTGTATTTTTGTAATGTGTTTAGACTCGCAGATTAATCATAAAACCGCAGCAGAAAAGTCACTGGGTGAGGCAAACAGTACACATGTACCTGACTCATGGCACAGGGCACTTCTGAGCCCACAGATTTTTGTTCTACCAATCTTCTTTGTTCTTTACTTCTTTTTTATATTTCCTTTACAATTCCGCCTTATCAAAATGGAAGATTACCAAGACGAGAAAATTCGCAAATCTGAGACTTTCAATCAAAACAAGAAGTAATAACTAAAGAAAGACCAACGCTGGAGCTGAGAGGATTACGTCAGACAAGAACGTTACACGTTCTTTTCAAACAGAGTGGTTCACCCGAAAAGATTGGCTGTGTGGATGCTCTACAAGAAATCGCCTTTTCTGCTTTCCCTGTCTTCTATTTTCAGCAAGTGACAATGTCTGGACTCAAACTGGACATTGTGACATGAATAATTTGCCAAGAAGCCTCAGCAAGCATGAAAGGTCAACCTCTCACATTCAAAACCAGATAGCTTTGAAAACTTTTATGGTGTCTCGGATAGACTTGGCCTTGAACAAACAGCGGAGACTCAACATTAGCCTACACAATGCAAAGGTAATAGAAAACTGAGAGAATTTGAAAGACCTCATCAACTCAATCTGAGGAATGAATGCGAGTCTCCTGGACAGCGTCTCAGATTTTTGGCCCAAAACGACCTCATCCAAAGGAAACTCAGTTACTCCAGTTAGTGCTGACAGTACCAGTGACAACAGCATCTGTAGAGAGGTCATTCTCAGCATTAGAAAAAAATCAAAACATACGGTCGGAACAGGACTGATCATGGATGACTTTCATCCCTGGCGATGATCTCCACTGAGTCAGAGAAACTTTTAAAATTGAGAGACAACAAGGAGGACTTCTACAAAAAATTCATAGACATTTTTGTTCAGAAAGATCAGATTTCATGTACAAGTAAAGTTAAGACCATAAACTCTTGTTATTTCTAGGTTGAAATAGGCTCAAATGGAATTAATTTCAACCTCAAATGAAATATGTTTGTGCAAAAAATGCTGATATGAGATATCAAACATAACCCATTGTCTGTTGTCAATCAAATTATCAATGAAATACTCTTTTGGGTTCATTTATATTTGTAAATCTGACTCTAAAAAAGTCAGTGCCTCACCAGTGGTCAACGTCACCGCGTGTCACTGAAATGGTGCATGGGTAAAATTGCCCTTTGTTTTAGGTGTAGAGCAAATCCAGGCAGTTTAAGTGATAAGGATTTCAGAATAAAGTATAGAAATATTTATAACACACTAATTCAACGAAATGATGTAACCTTACTGTTTCCCAATGCAACTCTGATTGAATTAAGGATCCTCTGAATCAAAAGCATCTATGCTGATAACGTTACAGCATTTCAGCTCATTGACACTTGTTCTGAAATTTTCAAAAGATTGTTTCACTCATTTTATGGGAAATAAGGCTGCCTGACTCAATTCATATAATTGTTCAGGCGTTTTATTCTGAACTATCAAAGCTGGATGTTGGTTTTTGTGTATGTGTATTACCTGAGCTACATTCACCACCCATCCTCCCAGTCTGGGCCAGTTTGGCCACATTCCTCTGCAGCAGGCCTCCACGATGTCCTGGTAGCTGTGTCGAACTCGGACTTTTGACCCTGAACTGGGTCCGCCGCTGTTAAGTACAAATCTAACATGTTTTACCATGATGAAGTGTGTCTGAGACAATTACATTCTAATTAATTACATTTTGCACACAGTGTTTTTTTTTTCTAGCTGCAGTGTGGTGTTACAGCATTGTTGAAAGAAGGAGGAAGCATCCTTTGTGTATTTGAACTCTCAGCTTTTTGTTCATGCTACAAAGAAAATTTTAAAAAAGTGTAAGAAGAACTCAGTAAGTAGTTGAGTCACCAACTTCTCAAACTTTGTAGCAAAAACTCACAGCAACAATCACAAAGTTTACTGCATTTATTAAAAAAATAGCAACTTGGACAAAGTGATGCTGTTGTAATTATTAGCATTTAATTCCAGCAAGAGAATGATGAATTCATGTTTATTGATGCATCCATGGGAATGAGATTTCACACTATATGATGATACTGAACAGTAACATAAAAAAAAAACTCAAAGAACTGAGTTCGGCTGTTCTGTGAGCTGCCATGTTGTGCGGTACAGTAAATACATTTCAGAAAGCCTTACCCTTGTTCCTCTTCGTACAGACAGGCCACCAGTATGCGTCCTGTGTGGTTACACACCCAAGCTGACAGAACCAGCAGAACCAGACCTGCGTAACCCGACTGGATCAGAGCAAAGGGCAAATCCAACACAAAGATACCCTGAGCAGGAGGAGAGACATGATAAGAAATTAAAAGGAAGGCTACATCTTAATGCTCCTACTTTCTGTGCTGTTGTTGTGAGAATGGACCGCTTAAAATTTTGATCTCTTAGTGAAGCCTGCAGTCGTCCTTATGATCCCACAAGATTTTATTTTTAAAATCACGCTTTATGTTCCCACCTTTCTAAGATTTTCTTGGTCTATGTGCATATCTGGAAGCAGGATTTTGCAAAAACTATTACTCCGATTTTCACCAAATTTGGTGGAGGCGTGTGTCATGGGAAGGGGAAGAACTCTTCTCCTTTAGGGTTAGGGTTAGGGCAGGGGTCAGCAACCTTTGCAAACAAAAGAGCCATTTTACTGCCTCCCCCACCAAATATAATTTGACTGGAGCCGCAAAGCATACTTGATCATCTTGATTTTCCGGCGTTTGATGCTTCGTTTCCACAGCAAACTCATCAACTATATCGGGAAATAGACACAACGCAAAATCTATAAAAGGCATGAGAATATGGGTAACGGACCAGAGACATTTGGTTACATACATTTAAACAATATATAGTATATCAGAAACATAATCCATGCTGTACTTCTAACATTAGAATAATAAAGATAACATGTTGTTGTGCAGCTCCCCATATATACTGCTGAGAGATTAAAAAAATCCTCTGGCACTTGTCGTATTACTTTGCAACACATTAAACACTGAAATTGAGTCTTTCCACCATTTGTAGAAATGAATAAAATAAGAACTATCAAACAATGTGCATTCTGGCTTTTAAAGAAGAAACAAAGAATAGGCCAGTTTTTTACTTATTTATGACAAGTCCATTTTCAATATTTTAGAATTTATAACAAATAAATAATATTGAACTTGTTATAGTATTTTTTCTCAGCTCTTTAATGACATTTATGTTTCTGGACAACACAGTTTCTCTATATCGGGGCTGTAAGACATGACTTTAATCTTCACACTTGCATGTTGATCCAAAGATTGACAAAACTCCAAATGTAGACTTTGCAGTATAATTACTCTGGTGCATCTGTTTCCATGGAGACTTATATTCAGCACATTAAGGTGACTTGTCATAGCCACCGTGAAGTGACGCTTTTCTAACTAGTCGATATCTTGCAGTTCAGGATAGGTGAGGCCTTTGCTTTGCAGGATGGTTTTCACATGTTGCAGACAAGCAGCGCAAATTTTCAACTTGTCTCCTCTGGACAAACACCGGACCTTGTTATGCAGCAGAAGATCCGAATCTGCACTGTCTAATAGTGAACGGAACTGTCTCTGATTTAACCCTTTTGCCATTATTTTGTTCACTATTCAGGTAACAAGTCCACTGTGCAAAATATACATATACTATATTTTAAATTTATATGAAATTTTGTCAAGGCTACAGAAAGCCACAGCAGGGGGGCTGAAGAGTCACATGCGGCTCCAGAGCCGCAGGTTGCCGACCCTTGGGTTAGGGTTAGGGTAAGGAGAATGTTCAACCCAATGAGGAGGAAAGAGGCTTCAAAGAGACAGACATAATTTTTTCTATTATATAGTTAGATAATTTAGAAATGTGGGAACATATGGATGTGGAAATATAAAGCTATGGGAACATAGACACATGGATACAAGGAAGGATGAAATTAGAAGTGACCAGCAAAGAGATTGATTCAGTCACCATACTGAAGCATTTTACAATTGCATGTTTGAGCAAACCAGAGATGTACTGTATATGAGGTCAATACACTCTGTACCTGAAGGAAGCGTTGCTTTTTGCCTTTCCTAAATTTTAAAATAACTTATCATTTTAAAATAACAGGTGAGTTCATTTTTTTATTGCCATCTTAATGTGCGTGTGAGTGCATTAATGTGAGTCACCAGCCACAGAAAGCACCAGTTTACCATACCATGGCATCTTTGTTAATAAAGGACTTTAAAAACAACAACAAGGCTGACCCAAGTGCTGTACAATGAAATAAACACAAAGACAAACACAGGCCAGAAATAAAAAAACAAGACAATAAAAAATACAAAAATAGATAAAAACAGGGTTATTAAGAATAAAACAGCTAAAAAACAATAAAATAACTAGATACATTTTCAGTATCTCACTCTGGTTTAAAGTGCTGGGAATAAAAGTGTGTTTTTAAGCTGGATTTAAAAGCAGCAACTGAAGGAGCCGGTCTGATGAGCAGAGGGAGCTCATTCCAGAGTTAAGGGCCCAGAACTGAAAGTTCTGTCCCCTCTAACTTTCTTTTGTGACTTTGGAATCACTAACAGCATCTGGTCCTGAGGGAATGAGACGGGGTATACAGTGTAAGTGCAGCAGGTCAGACAGATGAAAAGGGTTATGGCCATTTGGAGACTTAAAAACAAATAACAGAATTTTAAAATAGATTCATAAATGAACTGGAAGCCAATGAAGGGAGGCTAAAACTGGAGTGATGTGCTTTCGCTTCTTAGTACATGTTAAAAATCTGGCAGCAACATTCTGGACTAACTGAAGCCCAGAAATTCCAGCCAACAGTGGATTGCAGTAATCTAGGCAAGAGGTTATAAAAGCGTGAATTACTGTTTCTAGATTCCATTTTGACAGTAAAAGCTTCATTTTTGACAGGCGCCCAAGGTGGAAAAAACAGGATTGCACTCTTCTATTTACATGCTTATCAAGTTTTAAAGCATCCATTTAAGCCCTAAGTTAGTGATGAAAGGCTTCGCATAACGGATCAGCAAGGAAAGGTCAGCATCGGGAGTACTGTTGGAACTACTGGGTGGAAAAACTATGACTTCCTTTTTTCTGTCATTGAAGTTTAAAACAATTCAGAGCCATCGAACTCCTGATGTCACCAAGGCTGTCAAAGAGAGGCTGAATAGAGGATCCAACAGTACACTTGAGAGGGAAATAGATTTGGCAATCGTCAGCATACAGTTGAAAGGAGACATGCTTCCGAAAAATAACCCCAAGTTGCAAGAGACATAAGGAAAACAAAAGTGGACCGAGAATGGAGCCTTGTGGCACTCTCCAGGGGAGGTCAGCAGAAGTGGGGGGAAAATCACTGATCCCAACACAGAAACTTCTCTCATAGAAGTAAGCTCTAAACCACTGGAAAGCTGAACCTGTGACTTCCTGGATGCCTCCCTGGTAAGGTGTTCTTTGCATGTCCCACTGGGAGGAGGCCCCAGAGAAGACCCAGGATGCACTGGAGGGACTATGTCACTCGGCTGGCCTGGGAACGCCTCGGAGTCCAACCAGAAAAGTTGGACAAAGTGGCCAGGGAGAGGAAAGTCTGGGTTAGGGTTAGAAGGGAGAAGCAGTAGAAGATTGATGGATGGATTAATGCTGTAACATAATGTGCAAATTATGTGGTGGTTGCCATAGTAACCCTTCCCTTAGCCAGACTATACATGCATGCTAAGTTTGGTTAGTTTGGGTCCAAATGTTCAGATAGACATACCGTATGTACCTACGTATTAACGCTTTCACATGACCACTACATTGCCCTAAAAAGTCAAACAGCAACAAGATGACATTAAATTTATATTACTTATAAAATTAAGGCAAAAAGCAATAAGTCTCTGTGTTTAGACTTAAATTAAACAAAATAACAAGCAAAAAGGAGCAACATAAGAAGCAAAATGTACAAAGTAGTAAGGAAAAGGATTAAATGTGAACAAAAACAGAAGAAAAATGACCCTCCTTGAATCTCCTCCTTATCATGGTGGAGGGATTTGTGTGCCTGAGTGACCCTATGAGCTATGTTGTCGGGGGCAATTTGCCCCTGACAAGGGTCTCCCAAGGCAAATTGGTCCTAGGCGACAAGTCAGACTAAGAGCGATTTAGAAGACCCTTATGACAATGCTTTACTGTGGGCCCACCACCTGCAGGAAGGTTGTAAGGGTCCGGTGTTGTGTGGTTTGGCCTGGGTGGTCCAATCCCCGGGTGCCAAAACAAGCTCCAACTGGAAGGAGGCCCTGACCCAGGACACATTGGAGGGACTATGTCTTTGGGCTGGACTGGGAACAAAAAGTGGAACAAAACCCTAAACTTTCAAGCCATTTTTCTCTATTCCACTGTTTGCTGAGTAACTACAATTTGTAGGTCAGTAAAGTTATTCATACAAATGAAAGCCACACATTTGCAACATTAAGTCTTATTTGTCACTGTATAAATCAGTAGAATATAAAACATACTATATAAAATACATGGTTAGTTCATAATTTTGGGTTTATACATTATCAAATAATAATTAAAGCATAATTATGGTTGCATTTCACTAAACTGGCATGCCTTGATGTAGATAATTTAACCATTTTCAACATATACAGTACCTCACTCAAAATAATCAGTCAATCTGACATCATAAAAACAAAAGGTCACATGATTAAAAACAGCAAACAATAAAAATAGTTAAGAATAATAATAAAAACA
>JAQQAE010014929.1:0-12216 GCA_029823295.1 Pseudamia nigra
GGTCAAAACTGGATGCTTGTGATCTTCGGGCCCTCAGGCAGCACTGCATCAAAAACAGACATGATTCTTCACAAATGCAAATAAAAGCTGTATCATACAAAGATGAAGCCATATGTGAACACGATCCAGAGACACTGTCTTTTCTGGACCCGGATTTAAAATAGTCTGAGGTTAAATGGAGAACGGTTCTGTGGTTGTTAATCACACAAAAAAAACACAAATCCACAAAATGAACAAAACAATGTAAAAAAGGACCAAAAAAAAAATCCCCAAATAATCAAGGTAATTAATTCAATAATTCATAAACTGAGCAGATATGGACAAAAATGAAAATACTAATAAAGGGAAAAAAACCTAAAAATGAACAAAATAATCAAGAAGAAAAAATTAATAATCTACAGCATGAACAGAAATTGACAGAAAATGAACAAAAATTATCAATAACAATCAAGTTAAGCAGGGATATAACAAATTGTACAGAAATGGACAAAAATCTGCAAAATAATCACAAAGATGAACAAAATAAGAAACAAAATTAAAAAAATGAGAAAAAATACTCATCAAAATGTAAAAAAAAATTAACTAAATAATTGAGAAATTGAACAAAAATGTCATTATTTTTCTGTTAAGCATGACCCAAAAGTTTAAAAGAATCTAAATTTACAAACTAACAGTAGGAAATCCCAGCCGTACACACTGCTGTTGGTGTCTGAAATCTCCACTGGTGCCTGGGCCTCTCAGCCGGAGTGAGGACGCCTGCAGAATAAGCTAAATAGAGTGTGACGCGGCTCCTGAGAATGGCAACGCTGCAGGCTGAGCCAATCGCACGGCTCCGAGGCAGAGCCGAGCGCCGGCTGCATCTGTAAACAGATCACTCTCACCTTCACTTCAAGCCTGCCAGATTGATATCGCAGTGAAATGGAAGGTTACAGAAGACTGCAGAAGCAAAGTCAAGACTTTCACTCCAAAGCCAGGACAAAGAGGCATTCATCATTTGCAAAGTGACATCTGATTTACTTACTGAAATGGCCGACGGGACCGAAAGACATGCTTCTGTTTCTCTTTCCTAACACTTAAAAGCACAGGTGTAGACTTCAGGGGGAGGGGTCAGGTGCATGGGTAATTGTTGCACTCCTTATTAGTAACGTGCAATAAAACTGTGTAAATTCTCAGTTGTCTTAACCTTTTAGGTCGATAAATAACCCTTGTTTATCCAATTTTTTTATTTTTGGATGATTTGTTTTTGCTTAAAAATGCATCACATAGCATTATTACCCACGCCGACAGAGTCAGGCTGTGGGTAGGGCAGTCAGTGCCGTTTGCTTGTCTGTATGTATGTTGGCACTGTAACTTCATAATAAATGCTGGGATGACCAAGCTTTATGGTGATGTTAACCTGGACTCACCCATTCATTTTGAGGTCAAAAGGTGAAAGGTCAAGGTGAGGAGCTAGGAGCAAGAAATTTTAACACAAGATAGACTAGGGACATGGACACCCCCTGAAGGACAAATGGCCTTGACTTTGCATTTGACCTCAAAGATCTGTAGGGGTCAAAAATAGGTAACTAATTCACCAAGTTTGAAATGTACTTCACGCTTATAATTTAATTCAATATTAAGATCTTTAATATCCATAATATGACATGATTTTTAACTAGGTATAATTTTGGCAAAGAAAATAGGCAGACACTGCATGTATGTAATCATAAACTGAATTCATTGAGCACTGACTATAATTTTACTTGACTTCTTTTGTCTCTTTTTGTTCTATTAAACTATATGTTCTCCTGTTGAAGGTTAATAAATACATCAATCATAGTTACTGACCTTAACAGTTGACACTATTACTCATTGCTGATATTTTCTTTAAAATGTTTGCATAAGTCAGCTCTATAAATTAACATTCATAATGTCTTGAGGGATGCAGGAGGCGTGGCTCTGCACCTCTGATGAGTGCATTCTAGTTTAGTTTGTTTTAGTCATTTTATTTGGTTATTTGTTGTTAAGTCAAAATGAAACAAAAATCACACTTATTAGTTCACAGTCTCAACTACTTTGTTCATTTTGCTCATTTTGTTGCTAATTCTGCACAATTTGGTTAATTCTCCTGATTATTTTGTTCATTTTCATGAATTTTGTTAGTTTTCTCATTTTGCCTGTTTCCTTGGTTATTTGTTAGATAGATAGATAGATAGATAGATGGATGAACAAAACAAACTACAAATAAATAAAAATCACCAAGCTAAAAAAATAACAAAATAATCCTGAACCTAAGCAGAGGAGCCCAGGTTTCATTCTCTCCTTCAGCCCTTCCAGGACATCAAGGACTTTCCAGGCCTTACAGAGACTTACAGTGCATCTCAATGTTTCTCCTTGTCTCACGTCTTAGTCCCTCGAACATCAGACTTGACGAGAGCTGAGTAAACGGGCTTTTAATGAAATGAGACGTTTTTTTCTCAGTGCAGTCATGGTAAACACTTTGGTTCAATATGACATGTGGAACAGCAGTATCACCACACTGTTACATACGTAATTATAATATACAGCAGCTCTACCACGTGAGGATTCACGAAAACTGATAGAATTTAATGTGGCTATATCATACTTTTTAATTTCACATGTACATGTCTGATCACAACGTTAGAGAAAGGAAAACTATATCTGTTTAAGCCCCTTCTTTTGCTGTGGTTTGTATAATCCAGGAGTCTGTTTGCCAGAAAACACTTCCTCAAACAATACGCTTAATTTAATTTTACACTCATGGAGTTCACGTTCTTGTTGTTGTTCCTGTAGATCAGTTTATTGTTGATTAGACCCATTTTTGCTAATTTCCTTGATTATTTTATTAATGTTTTGACAAATTTTGCAGTTATTTTGTCATTTCTTTTTGTTCCTTCATAAACGACTTAACCAAAGGTACAAACTGACTGTCTGACATTCACAATTACCAAGACTAAAGATTCAGAACTAAAATGTATGTAAACCAGCTCAATTGGCTCCTCTGGATGTGGAGAAGCAGCATTTCTAATCTGTGCTCTTCTCAGATAGCAGAAATACCACAATAATCATCTCATAATGTATATTTTCCTTTTGTCTTGTAGTTTTTCTTTAGTTTCCATAATAACTTGAGTACGATTTCTGTTTTCACCATTGTGTTATTTTCACTTTGTTGAGTAAGGCCCCAGACTCATCTGAAGTCTATTCAACTTAGTTTTAACTAACCTTTCAATTTTCACTCTGGGTTAAAACAGAAGCCAAAATGCATACATTAATTTAAAAGGGAACTCCTTGTTTCTGTGTTTAAATTGTGGTTGAAACTACCTAAATGCACATTCACACGAATCCATGTTGTCCTCCTCTGTGCTGAAGCATAACCGTCTCCTGCTGGTCTGCACTCACTGCTCCAGGCAGCTCTGAACAGAATGTGAAGAGACAAAGCCATGAAGGCGTTTAAATTTTTACAGCCTTATACAATAACAGTTTTACCACAATTACATTTTTTAACTTCTTAGTCTTAGTCCTCCCCCTCTATCCAGATTCACAAAAATGGCTTCCTTCTCCCCCTGCTCAAGCCACCTATCCTCTCTGGACAAGAATGTTGTTGTCTTCAAAGGAATGTTTCTTGTCCTTGAGATACAGGTCGACTGCTGAGTCGTGTTCTGAGGAAGTGGCTCTTCTGTGCTGGGCCATATGCCCGAGAATCGGCTGCTTAGTTTCCCCAATATACAGTTCTGAGCATTCTTCACTGCATGGGACTGCATAAACTACATCATCCAGCTTGTGTCCGGGTATTTTGTCCTCAGGGTGGACCAGCTTCTGCCTGAAGGTGTTACCAGGTTTGAAATGTACAGGAATGTGGTGTTTGTTGAAAATTTTCCTCACCAGCCACGTATGGGATGAAAGGGTGGAGTCGTGAGTCACTGAGTATAAATTCTGGATTTCTGCTTTAGACCAGTTAGAACTGAAGAAGCTGCCTGGATAAGTAGTGAAATGTCGTCAGTCCAAACAACCAGTCCAGTCGCCTGAAGAAAAACCACTTCACACTTTGGAGAGTGTCTAGCAAATTTCTCATTTTGGCTTTTAATTTAAAATCAGATAATTGTTCTTTCATTCAGAACCAATCTTAATCTTAATCATTATTATTTTTTTCATTTCCTTGATTTTTCAGTCACTATTATTCATATCTTGGGGCATTTTATGCATTATTATTCATCTTTTTGATCACATTGTTCATTATTACACATTTTCTTGATCATTTTGTTTACTTTTGGTCATTTTTTTGACTATTTTGTTTGTTTTTATAAATGTTCTTGATTATTTAATTCATTATTATTCATTTTATCAATCATTCTGTTCATTATTACAATTTTTCTTAATCATTGTATTTATATGTATGTACTAATTTTTTCATAATTTTGTTCATTTTTGCATATTTTCTTGCTCATTTGGTCATTTTCTTAATAATTTCATTCATTATTATTGATTTTTTGTTATTTTGTTCATTATTATTCTTCATCATGTGGTTCATTATTACAGAATTTCTTGATCGTTTTGCTCAATGTTAATTATTTTGTTCATTTGCATTCATTTTCTTAATTGTTTTTCTCACTTTTACTAATTTTCTTGAATTTTTTTAACTAATTATAATC
Organism: Pseudamia nigra; assembly: GCA_029823295.1. NCBI lineage: Eukaryota > Metazoa > Chordata > Actinopteri > Kurtiformes > Apogonidae > Pseudamia > Pseudamia nigra. The sequence continues at coordinate 4,650 of JAQQAE010014929.1, forward strand.
CATTTTCTCAATCATTTTGTTCATTATTACAAATTTTCTTGATTTTTTTGCTTATTTTTACTCATATTTCAGTAATTTTGTTTTCTTTTGCTCATTTTCTTGATTATCTTGTTCCCCCGAAAATCTTCTGATAATACGCCGTTAGTGACAATTATGAACACTGACTGATATGAATGTTTTTATGATGATAACATTTATGTCTGTGTCTTCATCTCAGGCCTCTCACACATTTATTTATTCCATTTGTATTCTATTAATTCCTTACTGGAAATTCGTCTTGCTGCTGTGTTAATGGCCCACAGTGTATGGTTTTTGAGTGCAGGGGAAACTGGAGTACCCGCAGAAAACCTGCACGGGGAGACCATGCAAACTCCATACAGAAAGGCTCTGTGCTGACCCTGAGATTCGAACCCAGAATGTGTGAGGTGCATGTGCTTACCACTGCACCACTGCACCGCTCTCTGTTTGTGTTCGCTCTGTCCAAATAAGCATTAAGTATGTGTTTATTGTATTTGGTCATTTTAAGTGGCAGATAATCATAGTGTGTCATCCAAAAGCCATAGATCACACGCCACTTTTAGCAACCGTGTTATTAGCTCTGACAGACGCACTGCGTCCAGTCGTGGAATCTTTGTCTTGCTTTGTCAGATGACGGTAAGGTGAGTGAATTTTGTGATTTATGTCGTGTCTTCTCTCCCACGTTGTAATTCAAGAGCTGTTTTAGGTAATAAGAGACACATCAACAGGGCGAGACGCTTGTTTCTGAAAGTGATGAGCTGCAGGATGGTGTCTGAAAGGGAATTGTGTTGTGTTTCTCTGCAGGAAAATGGTTGGGAAGTCCCTGATTGCTGGTCTGGTGGTCCTTTTGGTGGCTGCAGTGAGCCTGTTCCTGGGCGTTTTCATGGGCCTGGGCAAAAAACACACACCTCCACCGTCGGACCACTTCTACTCGAAGGCTGCTGTGGCAGCTGATGCTGGAAAGTGTTCAGAAGTTGGGAGGTAAAGGTTTTTGCTTTCCGAAATGGGACTCTGTTGTTTTATCTCCTGTTTGTCACCTTGTGACCCAGATGTTCCAGTGGTAATCAAGTCACTTTTATAGAATTTAAGCAAGGTTCATGTTTTCTCTTACGCATGTAAATATATCATTTGAGTTTGCTTTGAGCAAAATGTATCTATATTTTCATCGCAGCATGAATACTTAGAGCACAAAGTACTAAGAAAATGCAAAAATCAACTAAATGAAATAAAAAAAAACCCCAACAAACTGAAATATGGACAAAATAACCACAAATAAAATAAAATACAAAAATGACAAATAGTAATAATAATTAACAAAACAATCAAATCAAGAGTGTAATCAAGAGAATGAACAAAATAATCCTCCGAATGAAAAAAATATAGAAAATAGATACAATAGTCACAAATGTAACCAAACAATCCAGTTGGTGAAAAAAATTGAAATTAACAAAAAGTAAATTTTTTTTACAAAAAATGAGAAAATTAACAGAAATTATTAAAAAATAATACAAAGTAACACAAGAACCTAAATTGAAAAATTATTTAAATTTCAGACAAGATTTAAAAAATGTTTTCAAGAAAACCGACAAAACAACCCACCAAATGGGCAAAATAAAAAAACCCAAACAATCCAGACAATAAAAAAATACATTTTAAAATTAAGAAAAAGACAAAAATGAACAAAATAAACATAAAACTGAACAGAAATTATTTTTTAAAAAGTGACAAAGTAATCCAAACAATGAACAAAAATGAAAAAATAATGAATGTAAATGAGCAAAATGGCCAAAATAACCGCCAACATGAACAGAGTTGAAGTAGAATTAACAAAATAACACAATACAAACTACAATGTAACCTGCCATCCTTCAGGCAAATGTCTGTTACCATGGCAAAAGATACAGCACATGTCAATCAAAATCAAGCATCATACCACATATTTTAGGACAACTGATTGATCTATCCTGAAAGAAAAAGCAGTAAATACACAATTAATACGGAAGCCGCACTGTACGTAACTATTTTCAGATTACATTCTATTAATATTTGTCATATGAAAATTGTTATGTCATTGCCCCAGGTGGGAAAACATTTTAATAAACAAACTGTTTAAAAAATGAATTATTCTGCTTCTAGGGACATTTTAAAGAAAAATGGTTCAGCTGTGGATGCCTCCATAGCCGCCTTGCTGTGTGTTGGCCTTTTAAATGCTCACAGTATGGGCATCGGAGGAGGCCTGTTCTTTGTCATTTATAACGCATCCACAGGTGAGTGCACCGCTTCCACGACAGCTCAGTCAGAGGCTAACGTGTAAATACAAGCACATGATGATTTGCCAAACACTGAAATTTGAAAATACCACAAAGACAACATGAGAAAAGTTGAAACTGTTAAAAAAACATTGTTTTTTTGAAAATTATATGGCCATTTTAAATTTGCTGCTGGCCACATAGTGGGAGAATTTTCTCAAGTGCACCTGTGTTATATATTTTCATTTGTAAAACATACTACTATCAACCAACAGCCTTACCTATAATATCAACCTGTGATAATAATGAACATTTTGTTGTTTATATTTTAGCTTTTTATACTTATTAATTTAGTTTCACTGATACAATTGTACATATTATATTTTATTTTCAGTTTATGTTTTTTTAATATAAATACTGGTATATATTTTTTAGTTTTTTCTACTTTACACCCATAACTCATTTCTGCTGCTGCTATGATAACTCAATTTCCCTTCGGTGATTAACAAAGTCTGCTGACGAACAGGAGGTCACGTTAACCACACTGTTACATAACATCGCTTGTCCTAATTTGATAGTTTGGGCCAGACGGTAAGAACAGTTCTGTCCACTTGATAAACAGGCAGATGCCTCTCAGGTACCTAATCTTATGACACACACACGCTCTACATTGTGACACATCTCACTCAGGGTGGAGTTTTGGCCGTAAAGGTAGCCGAGTCATCTCTTTCTCAGCAAGACACACATGTCTCTTTCCCGTGGCTATTACACTCTGCATCATTTCATGTAAATACAGAATAAATCTGCTGGAATTGAAGTCTGCAGTTTCTACATCACTCTCCAACATGCCTGATTACAGAGAAATCTACAACACACATTTCAACACACATTCGCTTTCTAAGCTGGAGTGTAGTACCAAAAGTGGCCACTGGGGGCAATCAACTTCAAATTGGAGTGGTTGTCTGGTTTCCTGTTCTTATGATACTTACATGTTCAACGCTGTGAAAAGCTGTGCGGACAAATAGGGCAACATTTTACAAACAACATTGCTCCGTGTAAAACTGGAATAATTTGCGGTTTTCATAGCTTACACTTTATAAAGTTTCACATCATCCCAACATATTTCTTTACATAATGAGCAAGGCTTGAAAACCACTATTGAATGAAGATGATCTTGGAGCTCCTAGTGCTGAACACTGCCACAATATGTAGCTATTGTGCTATCGAAGTATGAGTTTCAGTGTTTTGCAAATTATCACATTCTGTTTTTATTTACTTTTCACACAGCACCCAAACTTTTTTGGAAACAAAATTGTAACTGAAGAGAAACACCCTCAACATCTGTTCTTATTTCCTGCTCAACAGGGAGGGTAGAAACCATCGATGCGAGGGAGACAGCACCCATGAATGCAACTGAGGACATGTTTGGCAACAACACTAAGCTATCTCGTACAGGTACAAGTGGCCCAGAGTGGTTGGAGTGTTTCCCAGACACAGAGGAGATCTGAAATTATTCTGATAGGCGTAACATTATGGACTCTAATACTGTATCAGAGCGACAGATGGATTTAAAGGAGGGATCCTGTACTCTCAAAACAATACACCATGATCCTCTTGGGTGCCTTGTGATCCTTAACAACTTCTTTGAATGTGTTTCTGTGTGTTTACTTGCACCAGCTTGCAGCATCACAGAACACTGAAGCCATGCATCCAGGAGGAGTCTTAACGGTGTATTGGTGTGTCTTAATTAACTGATCCTCCAGTGGGAAAAGGGACAGAAAGAGCTTGTGAGATTCACAACACTGCTGTTTGTACTTGACAGGTGGATTGTCAGTCGCCATTCCTGGAGAGATTCGAGGTTATGAGATGGCACACAGGAGACATGGCCGGCTGCCATGGAAGGAGCTGTTCGAGCCAAGCATCGCTTTGGCTCGGGATGGGTTTCCTATAGGAAAAGCACTGGCTCATGCCATTTTCAAGAGCAAAGATTCAATTCAAGGAGACACCAACATGTGGTGAGGAAAAAAAGCAGAAAACAAGACTCTCGAAAAATGTCAAAATGCAGCACATACTGAGTATTATCACAGGTGTAGATTTCAGAGAATATTTATAAACCATGTTTATCTGTAACATGCTCCTCGATCCTGCTGAGAATTGACTGCAATTTAACCTGCCCTCTCTCATTTTCCTCCAGTGAAGTGTTTTGTGATTCTCAAAAGAACATCCTGAAGGAAAATGATATTGTTCGCTTTCCAAAGCTGGCTGACACATACCAGAGGATAGCAGAGCAGGGACCTGATGTGTTTTATAATGGATCCATGGCACAGAGCATTGTTGAAGACATCCAGGCAGCAGGTACTGCTTTTCTTCAGCTGTCTTTAGCAGAGACATACTGTATGCCAAACCAAACCAAACCAAAACAAAGCAAAGCAAAGCAAAGCAAAGCAAACCAAAACAAAGCAAAGCAAAGCAAGGCAAAGCAAAACAAAAATCAGATTTTCAGGTCTGAATAGACTGAAAATAATACTTAAATATTAAAGCATTTCACCTTATAGAGAAAAACACATGGGTACTTTTCATTTAAAATTGCCCTAAAACCAGCTGTTTTGATTTCTGTTTTTGTGATGTAACAAATATAAATTCTGCACTTACCTCTAGAACTATCAGTGGGTCAAAATTATCCCCAGCTGTTTTCCAACAGTGCATTACTCTGCTAATAAAACACTGGAGCTCACCGGTTTATGACTTTTCCCCAAACAGTGTTCTGCACTCCATATATAAAAATGACTTCCATTGAAATACACTATTTTTTTCAGAATTTATGTCAAAGAATTCTTAGTTTTCAAGAACCTCTTAAACCCTAGAGTCCTCAAAGTGGGGGGCAGGGTGCTCGTCCACAAAAAGCATAAAACACTGCAATAATTACGTAAAAATATAGCCATACTGAACATCAAATTAAACAGAAGAAACTCCACCACAAGCACATATAAATCACAACCCAAACACAAATCCAACATCAACATCAAATATGAAAATTATAAAAAAAGATGCTAGGACCTAAGAGGATAAGGCCACAGTATGTGTTAGTGTATGATATTAATGATATTTAATTAATTTTTAACACTTTACAATGAAAAGAGACACATATTTATGAACCAAGCAAAACACAGAAACTTTATTCTGGTGACCACTGTAGACTGATTTATACTGATGAAGACGAATAGTGTTTTTAAAGGTACTTTAATGATAAAATCAGAACAAAAAAACAGATGTAATGCACAAACAGTATGGTCCGAGGATGATTAAATCCAATAATCATTCAGTTTGGAGTTTTAAAATATGAGCAGAGTATGCACGTGCCTACTATCTGTGCACATGGTGTAGTGCTAGTCAGTCCTGCAGAACCATTAAACCATCAACACCACCTGGCTCAACCGGGATCCCAGTAGGACATCTGCACATGGTATCCATGGCAAGGACATAAAAGTGTTGTGGTCAGTAGTCAGTCATTTTCATAGAGTGCCCTAGTCCCACCCCCTCTCACTTTTAAATTGGAGGATCCTTGTAAAATCTGCATATTTTGGAAGCACTGGACACACCTGTCAATCAAAGCACTAATGTCCTTAATCATGAGCAAATAAACTCCCCACCCACCCCCACAGTGTTTATACAGGTGGAAACTAACTATAGAGACGACAACCACTGTTTGTAGTAGGCTATAAACGTGTTTATTCCTGTTCTAAAGTTGGAACATGGGACTCTCATAGGGCTTGACTCACTTTTGGAGTCAGCCCCTTGTGGACACTGAAGGTACTGCAGATTATGACACATTTAACTCACGACTCAGGGATGGAGGCTGCCACTCTGCTTTAGACACAAAGAACAAGATTACATTTTGTGACTTTTTGACTCGTAAAAGTTATATTTTATATTGACCCATATGTGTAGGTGGTAGCATGATTCAAACAGGATGAAAAAATTATTTGACTCTGACCCTGACCCACCATTCATCATTCTTCTGCAAAATGGTCTCATAACCTGGAAGTAAAAGGTTGGAAATCTATTGAAAGAAACAGACCATTTGTCAGACACTGAAATAGCCTGTTTGGAACACAAATGACAATTTTACCCACATGGCACAAAACCTGTTTGTGTGGGATTACTCATACGCTGGAGCCATATCGGACTTTCACTGCCTTATTAAAACCAGACACAATATGTCTCCTTTAAAGAGGAATCAGTCCATATCAAATACAAATGTGAAAGTTAAAATTGCTTGTTTTTCCTCGGGTTTATTTCACACTGACACCTCTGCTCTCACTGCAGGTGGGATTATAACACTGGATGATTTGCTGGAATACCAGCCGGTGCTCAATGAGAACCCTCTGAGACTGAATGTTGGGGAATACACCATGCATGTCCCAGACGCCCCCTCCAGCGGCCCGGTGCTGGCTCTGATCCTCAACATAGTGGATGGTGAGCAGCTCGGCCAAGTGCTTGTGCAGCCATGCAGAAGAAAGGATGTCAGGTTTCCCCAGGTCGTCCCTGGAATGGGTTCACCGCCTGTTTTAGAAGCGGAAAACAGAGCTGCAACTCAGTTCTGGTTGCCAAATTTAATTCACCATCAACACCCCATCTGTTCATGCCCAGCATCTTTACTCATGCTTCACATGAAAAGTGCCATCATTAATTTTGAACAAAGGATAAAATGTGCTTAACGTGTTCATATGTGACTCAGTGGAACATGCTTCATATTTGCTGCCGTGGCTGGTGTTTCTGACTGGAGAGCGTACAGTTTAATGACCTGTCACTGCTGAGGCTGAGCCTGAAATGGCTTTTAGCACAATGATGGACAAGCCTCATTACATGATTGGTCCAGGACAAAATAATTATTCATTCACTTGAGACATATTGTTCTTGTGGATATTTTTCAGGGTACAACTTCACAGATACAAGTGTCTCCACAGCAGAAAAAAAGACACTGACGTATCATCGCATCGTGGAGGCGTTTCGTTTCGCTTATGCCAAGAGGAGCAGGCTGGGAGACCCACGTTACCTCAATATCACAGATGTAAGCCTTCATATGAACATTATTAACTCACAAATCTTGACACAGCGTGCTACCCTGGGGAAAGCTATGTCCCAAAAAGTGTCAGAATTAGGATCAGAATGTTCTTTTATTGCCAAGTATGCGTACACATACAAAGAATTTTACTTGACATTAAAGTGCACGATGAACTGGCGACTCATCCAGGGTGTACCCTGCCTTTGCTCAAGTCAGCTGGGATAGGCTCCAGCAC
>JAQQAE010014931.1:0-12215 GCA_029823295.1 Pseudamia nigra
AGTGTCACTGGTGTATGAATGTGTGTGTGGCTGGGTGAATGGAAAGCAGTGTAAAGCGCTTTGAGTGCCGTAGGGTAAATTTACCATTTACATTTAGCAATTGCACTTAACTAGCAGACGGCACATAAAATAATTACTTCCATGCTGGTATGTTCTAATAATGAGGGTCTTGCTGTATATGATTCTTTACACACCCACCTGGGGCGATTGTGACGACCCTGATGCCCATGGGTGCCAGGTCCCTTGCAATGGGGAGAGTCATTCCAACGATGCCTCCTTTCGAGGCTGAATAAGCTGCCTGGCCGACCTGCAGCAAAAACACAATCAACACAATGATCACGTGTTCCTGCTGGTTCCCGACAGGACACAAGACAGAAATGTAGTGTCTCCTCTGTTCCCAAATATCTTAAAAACAGAACTCAAGTAAAAGTACTGATACTTGATCATTCTAATGACTCAAGTAGAAATACAATACTCATAAACATAAGTACTTGAGTAACAGTAAAAAAAGCATGCAGTGAAAAGAAAACTACACAATTAAAAAAAAAAATTTAAATAAAAAAATAAAAAATAAAAATTTAAAAAATTAAATTAAAAAATAAAAATTAAAAAAAGAAATAAAAAAAAAAAGAAAAGAAAACTACACAAGTAATGAGTACCTTCATAACACAGAATTTATTACAACCTTCTATCCTGCCTTCAAACAGGCATTTTGGTCATGTTTTTATTTCCATAATTTTGATCTTTTTTTTGGTGATTTTTGTTGCTTATTTTATTCATTTAACTTAATTGTTTTTGCTGTTCCTTAATGTGTTCATTTTTACTCAATTGCGTCTTACTGTATTTTTTGTTCATTTGTTAATGTTTTAGATTATTTTTCCTCACAGAGTTGCGTATTTGTTGACGTTTGTTATATTTCTTGATTACAGTGTTCATTTTTGCAAAGTGATTTGATTATTTTCTTTCTTTTTACTCATTGTGTTGTTTATTTTTTCATTTGCACAATTAACCTGAATATTTTGTTCAGCTTTGTTAATTTTTTTCACATTTTGCTCTTGTTTCTTTTTCCTGCTCCTACTTTTTGTGATTATTTTTGTACATATTTGGTAATTTTGTTTTTTAAGTTATTCATTTTGATCATTTGTTTGATTATTTTGCTCAGTTTTTTTTTTTTTTTTTTTAATTTAATTGAATATTTTGTTCTTTTTTTAATTCAACTTTTTTTTTTAGTCCAGCTCTTTGAGATGGAGCAAAATGTAACTGACTAGGACTTTTTTTCATTGCAAATATTACTGAGTAAGAGTCAAATGCATTCTGCAGGACAATTATTCTCAGAAGTACTTTTTGTGGGGAAAACTGTTCACATACGTGTAAAAGAAGTAAATGTACCTGAGTACTAACCACCTCTGGTTATCACCACTGTAGCAACATAATGTGCATGTAAATTTCTTGTTACCAGTTACAACTTTCAGTAGTGTTTCTACCCACCTGGCCATCAAAGGCTGCCACACTGGCTGTGTTTACAATGCAGCCTCTGTGTCCGTCTGCATCGGGCTCATTCTTCCCCATCTCACCCACCGCCAGGCGAATCACATTGAAGGTTCCTGCGATGTTCACCTGGAAAACAAAACACAAACCCGTTCTTCTGCTGAACTGCAGGTGGCACTTTGCTTTAAAAGGTTCTGCTGACTGTGTTCATGCACCTTACATTGATAACGCGCTGGAAGTCGTCCAGACGGTGAGGAACCGCCTTCTTAAAGTTATAGGTTTTCGCAGCAACAGCGATTCCAGCACAATTCACTGCGAGATCCAGCCTCCCGAACCTCTCTCTGGCCAGAGCTACAGCTGACTGGACATCTTCCTCCGATGTCACCTGAGGAACGACAGGAACAGAGTGCTGTGCTTCACAGGACTATAAAGTTTCCCCTTTACACCGGTACCCTATTCCACTACAGTTACAGTGTGTGGCAGAGTTATCATGTCTACCAATTTTAAAATCTGACAAAAGACACAGACTATTTGCTTTTCTAATTTAAGAAATTAGCTGAATATAAATAAATGACATACTAAACAATTTTATAATGAACAAGTAACATATTAAAGGTCCTCTTATATATTTAAACTATAAAAAACTAGAATATATGAACTGATGATCATTAGATCATGCTGAACTTAGACTGCATTTCTACACAAAGGTGGACTAACAATTATTTTATTATTAAGCTGATACTTTAAAGTATTAATACTTAACAATATCAACTCAGGGGTTTTAAAATCAAATTAGTCAACACAGCATTTCTGCTACTTTTTCTTCACTGATGAGTCTAAATACTTCTTCCACTGCTGTATGTAACCTGATAATAAACCTATAATCTGCACTTTTTTATTGTTCATTATGACTTAGCAAAGGTCTAGAACAAATCATGTGTCCCTGACACTTCTCCTGTGCTGATAATAACCCCAATGCCACATGATGTATGAGCGCCATCTACTGACCAGAGAGGGTTTTATGTGGCACTATTCTGAACTAAACACTGGTGCAATTGCATTTTTGTTCTGTTTTTAATCAGACCTGCTTTTTACAAAACACATGGTGTACACAGATGTTAATGGACATGACAGACTTTTAGCATAAACAAGAAAAAAAAAAAAGCAAAACGAGTGCAGGAATGCATAAGCAGTGTTTAGCGTTTTAATGCGCGTAAATAAATGAGGTGTGCGTTAATGTTTGCAGATTCACTAGGGAAGCTAATACACAGATCTTAAAGATATGACACAAAAACTAGTCAAAATAAAAAAGAAATGCAAGATTTTGTGTCTTGAAAGACATTTTCAATCTTTGTTTTCACTCCATTTGTCAAACTATTTTTTTAAATCAGTTAACCAGAAAGCCCTCAGAGAGCTCAGACCTCCACCAAGGCAGCTCAGTTTCTCTTCACAGTGAAAAAACCTACAATTATCATTTAAACCCATGCTCATTTCCCCCACAATGTTATTGCACCAAAAGTAATATTCTTAAATTTATTTGACCCGCATTACTGGATTCTTTGACAATGAAAATCTACTATTAGCATATGGAATATTAATTCAACAGTTACAGTTTGGTGTCAGTTTCATGTCTATAGCTTTATTTACTACCTTACAGTGGCCATTTCCCCTCAGCCCTGTAAGTATAAGCATTCTGGATCACTATATCCAGAATATTGTTCATATCTGGATCAAATTATATGGTTTGATAGAATCTATTATGGTGTTACCCTGTGTTTTTGGCTACATTTTCTGGGTGTTATTTGTGTACAAATGTTGAATTTGGCGCTATCTCACAATGATGAAGAATCCTTTAAAAATCTTCCAGATCCAGATCACTACCAGAATCTAATCGATTGGTCCTTGTTCAATTTATGACTATTTTGAAAATGAATATAAATTTAATACAACTAGGGTGACTTGGCGGTGCAGTGGGCAGCCCTTGCCCCTCACAGCTAGAAAGTCCTGGGTTCGATTTTGGCCACATTTGAGAAAATAATGTGAAGCGTTAAACAAAGAAACTCAGATCTAAGCAGTAACGGTGTGAATGGCGCCTCAGCACACCATGCCTGTGATTTTGGACGTACATCTGCAGGAGCGAAGGCACAGCGGTCTCCCAGACTGGCGGCCAGAGCTGGTCCGTCAGAGGAGGGTAAGTCCAGGATGACAGCAGACGCTCCGTTCTGAACCAGACGCTCCACTGTGGCCCGGCCCAAACCTGATGCACCGCCCGTCACCAGGCCCACCATGCCCTACTCAACACACACACACAATTAATAATTAAGCAGTGTTCAGTATTGGCAGACGTTCTCAATGGAAATACTAAATTTTTTTTAGATTAAAAAATAAAAATGACTCCCACACAGACTTTTAACAGTTTGATAATCAGCTCTACACTTATTGTTTGATGATCAATGATGCAGGATTACAGTACCGTATTTTTCAGACCATAAGGCACAGGATTATAAGGCACAATATCAGTAAACGATCTATTTATGATCTTTTGCCATACATTACTGATGAAAAATAACTAATACCAAACAAATCAACAAAATGATTAAATATTCAATTCAATTCAATGGTATTTATATAGCGCCAATCATAATCCAAGATGATTTCTAAGCGCTTCACAATTCAAAGCTGAAACTTTAAGGCTATAAGAAATATAAACATATTATTTTTGCCCCATTTCCATCTTGGTAGGAATGTAATTTCTATCACAGATACGGATCACGTGTGCACCTGATGTTAAGATAAGACTTTATTTATCCCACACTGGGGAAATTCCTTTGCAACAGCACCATATATTGTTGACACAGAGAATAAATAATAGAGCACACATGCCAGTGCAAGTAAATTATACCCAATCTACACACAGAGAGAATAAGAAATAAGGGGCATCAAAGAAGAAAAGTATTGCACTGAGACTGAATTATGTACAAAATAACTGCACGGGATAATTTTAACTAGTATGTTCTTGTCATCTGGATTAACTTCTGGTGTGAAACGTCCACAACCAGTTAAAAATTTGAACATGTACACTTCAGTGTTCTTTTAACAAACGTATTCTCTGCAGCAGAGGTAGCTCTTAGTCTTCCTTTCTTGTGACGACCCTCATAAGAACCCCTTTCATCATAGCATTAAGATTTTGGGGACAACACTTGGAGACACGTTCAAAGCTCGTGAGATTTTTTTGGGACTGATTGACCTTCATCAGTAAAAATAATGATTGTTGATTAATGTAAAGCACATTGAAATGAGAAGAGTGAAGGAAAGAAATCTGAGAGAATGCCATGAGTATGCAATAGTGTCATCAAAGCTTTTTTGTTTATTACATAATTTCATACCTGCTCTTTCACAATTTGTCTGCAGTATTTATGTTGAAAATAATAATAAAGAACACTAAAGGAGAGGCACTTGATTACAAAAAATAGACAAAACTGAAAACAATGATGTACAAAATGGTAAAAGATAAAAAATCTATACTAAACTATATAACTAATAAACATGAACAAAATAAGTAATACAACCAAATGATGTTAAGATTAAGAGAAAATGATACACAAAACAATCATGAAAATATTACAGAAATGGCAGATAATACATTTTGCTAAATGAAAAAGAATAAAAAGTAACGATTTTTTAAAAAAATGACCAAAATAATGATTAATTACATAGAGGTGTACAAAATTATTCACAAAATTATTAAAAATGAACATGGATAACGGGGGAAGGAGGGGTCAACACATAATCTACAAAAGCCATGAAGACATGAACAAAATAATCAATAAAATGAATGAGATAATCAGAATGAACAAAAAGGGAACAAAGATGAACACAGAAGAATGAAATAATGAACAAATTGTTTTTCGAACGCGCTACAGAAATAGTTCAGATAATTTTTTGTGGCTCTCGACACATACATTTTATTTCTTTCTGTCCACACACGGCTTTTTAGATTGAAAAGTTTGCAGAGCCCTGATCCAGATACAGTTCTCACTTTGAAACCAGGTGTGTGTAAGGTGTGTATAAGGAGTGTATAAAGTGTGTATAAAGTGTGTGTGTGTAAGGTGTGTATAAGATGTGCGGGTATGACACAGTGAGTAGAAGGCAGCGATAGACGGTCCATTGCAAATGTTTTTTTGCACGTAGAACGGGTTAATTTCTAGTATAAACTCCACAGAAATGCGTCCACCTGAGACATTTAAAACCCGCACAGCTCCACACAACAGGAGAAAGAACAAAACCACACACTTTGTCCACCAAGTAGCGGGTTGTCGTCTAATTTCTGACCCCTTGTCCACTGCGCATGTCCAGCTTTGACTGCGTGCGCTGCAGCTTGCGTTAACGTTAGCTACACGACGGAAACAAAACATGAGCAAACCGGGTGAACACTGTGGAAACCACACCGACATGAGCTGCTAACACATCCCTACACCCTGTCCTCATAGACTGAAGCATGTGCGCGGCGCGTTTCGCAGCAGAAACTAGTTATTTGTGTTCACTTCCTCACCTTGATACACCGAATGTTCGCCATTTTCACGCAGACGCAGCAGTGACGTCACCCCGCAGATCGTGTAGGCGGAAGAGGACTCACTGTTGCTTGTTGCACCGACACAAGACCAGTCCGACCATCGTTTTTACTCTGCACGATTTATAATTAAAAATAGGACTGTCAAAATGAACGCGTTAGTCCGGATTAATTCATTTGCATAATTAATTAGATTAAAAATTTTACCCACCTTACTGCCAACTTCTTTAGTATTTACTGCCTCAAAGTCTATTTAAATGTAAGCGTGTAAGTCTTTACACATTGTGAAACAAATGAAAACAATGAACCAAGTGTAAAAAAGCAAAAGCATCTCAGCAGAACATTACAGAAGTTCTGTTAAATTCTACAAAGCAGGTTGAATTTCCTTTAGTGACACAAGTTTAAATTAGGAAAAAAAATATACATTTTAATATAAAATAAGTAATTTTAGCGAGTGTTGTCATGAGTGTTTTTGCTTCCACAAAGTGAAAAACCTTGTGATTAATTTAGATTAATAACGAATGGGTATTAATCGGGATTAATTGAAATTAATCCACAATGACCCTGTGATTAATCAGATTAAAACTTTTAATCGTTTACAGCCCTAAATAAAAATGTACAATACAGTAATTTGATGACTGTGCAATGTTTAATATCACCCGTTATGATCAATATCAGTTTGCCTTTCCCTCGTGTTTGTTCATTTTCTTGATTCCTGTTCCTTTTATTTTGTTCACTTGTTTATTGGTGTTTATTTGAATTTCCCCTTTTGTGGGATCAATAAAGTATATCTACCTACGCTCATTCATTGTCTGGTTTTGTTCCTTTTTACCTTATTTTTGTCCACTTTGCGGATTATTGGCTTCATTTTATTTTACTCATTACTGGTCACATTTTCTTAGGCATTTTTTCTGGTATCTATTTTGACTTTTTTCATTTTATGGATATTTTGGCCATTTTATACGTTAGTATGTTCATTTTTTAAATTTTTTGTTCATTTAATTCATTTATTGATCATTGTTGCAATTTTATTTTCTCATATTTTTGATTTTTTTTCCATTCACTCATTTTATTACTTTGTTCAGTTTTTGTTCATTAACCTGTTAATTTCAGATGATAGACTACTTTTTTTCCCATTTCTTTATTTTTGTCAATTTTCCAGAACATTTTCTTCTCTTCTGAATATACATTTTTATTAATGTCTTGATATTTATTCATTTTGTTTATATTTTGTTCATTTGCTTGGTTATTTTGTTCGTTTTTACTTTAGTTTTGTCCATTTTGCAGACAATTTGATTAGTGATTATTATTTGTTTGTTGTGGCTATACTGGTCAATTTGATTGAATGTTGTGAAGGTCAACATATATTTGTGTATTGTCTTTCCCTGCATTGTGTAGTTTTTGTTTTTCTGTAATTTTTTGTTGATTTAGTCAGTGCTTCCTTTGTTCATTCTGAGTTAATATAGTGAATACCAGTGTGCCTTTATTAATTTCTCACTGGATGTGTTTAAATTAACAATATAAACAACAAAGTTAGCCCATAAAAACAAAAGGAACATAAATGAACACAAATTAATTAAATAAGAAAATTTAAAAATGAGCAACAAAATGAACCACAGTAAACCGAATTAGGCAAATTGTGGCGGCTGTGCAAGTGCAAGACCATTAGGAAGAGAATGAGAACAGAGAAATAATGAAGAAAATAAAACTTTAATGGGAGGATTAAGGATAATACACCCAGTTTGACCCCACATCTAATATTCATTCACCTTCCTTAGCTGGAATTAACATTTGTGACTACTGCTACAAATGTGTCAGAACATTTTGCACAGTGTGACACATCTGTCTATAAACGCCCTTTCGGCTACAGCGTGCATGCAGGCAACACAAATGAAAAGCTTCTAGTCCCGCCCCCTGGCTCTGGATTAACCAATAGGTGGAAACTGTAGGGAACGCCCCCTTCTGTAGACATTCCATTGGTTGCTGCATCCAAACGTGGCTGTCGTATTGGACCGGTCAAAAGAAGCCTGCGAACACACACACACACACACACCCAAGTTAACGAAGCTGGATAATGTCAAAACGTAATAAATTTGAATGTTTCATAACGAACAGCACATAAATCCATTGAGAAATAAATGATATAAAATTTTTAATCCAGAAAAGAATCTTGTCGACGCTCACACTCTTGGTCCTGCCCGGTCCAAAATGGTGGACGCGTTGACGACCTGAAGGCACGTATGAGAAACTGCACTTCTCCGGGATTGTAATCAACAGCAGGTCCAAGTCCGCTGTTAATCCGGACCGTTCACCACCAACAACGTACAACTGTGCATTTCTTGCCACAGAATATTCATTGAATTTCTACTTTTATCTGAGGAAACTGTCATTAAAACATCCCATAAAGTATCAAAAACGAAGGCAAAAAGCCAAAAGGATAGTTCGGATTAATCAGTTCTCATCTCTATGAGGGATAAAGGAGGTTATTTGTCTTCACAGGTGTAGATTCCAGGTGGATGCAGATTGGTCTTCCTCAAAAAAAAAAAAAAAACATTTCTCTTCAATAAAATATGAACAAAGCAGAGGAGTTTCATAGTGGACTTCATATATATCGTAGTCCGTTATGGTCAAAATATCCCACAGGCAGGATGAATGAAGGCTGTTGTCCAATCAGGGCAGCTCTGCAGCTCACAAAGGTCAACTCAGGCTATGACAAATAGAACCTGTTGGGCTCATAATTCTGTAGGCACACAAGTCACCCTTTATTTGGTAAAAATCGCATATGTATAACACCTGAACTTATTTTGTCATGCATTTATTGTATCTTACTTTTACAACAAATGGAGTGACTCCTAAATCTGAATACTCTAATTTAACTATATTAATTAATTAAACACGCGAATCATTGGTATTTTGCTGTGGCGACCCCTGAGGGGAGCAGCCGAAAGGAGAAGAATTAATTTAACTATAATTTTAGGGTGAACTCGATGTTTTAGATGCCTTATGATTTGGAAATGCCATTATTATTCCAACCTAGATGCATTATTAATTGCATAGTTTATTTATTTGGTGTCTGAGCCATGCTTTTAAGTTTTAGATGGCTTTTCAGGGAGACCCGGCTCACAAATATATTTACTTATACCATCTTCTTTTATTCATATTATGTTTGAAAAATGAACAGCTTTTACCTGACACATTTGGTCCTCAATATCCCTATATTTACATGTCATAGAGAGCAATCACACAGTGTACCCACTTTTTACAAAGTACAATTTATTATACTATTATTTGAAATACAGCACCTGATTACCCTGACAATTAATGCACTTATTTTCAAAAAATTAAGGAATATCAAAGACGAAGACAGCTTTACACACCCAATGAGCTGGAACAAAAGACATTATGCTGCTATATTGTGGAAGGCAGTAAGTTGTATAGTTGCATCTCCAAAATAGGGGCTGCAATATCCCACACCCCACAACAACACAACTTACTACCTCACCACAACACAGCTACAAACACCAGCACCAAAAAAATCCTGGCACCAAATACTTCAGTACATCTTTCATGTAGAAGTGTGGAAAAAGACAGAAATTGATGTGTGGAAAATGACCAGTAAATATTAGGCAAGTACAGCAGCTGTTTCTGTCTAAATGTGTCATTTCTACACAAATGCAGCAGGGTATTCATTTAATCTGTGGCTGAAAAAAAGTCCAAATGAAGCAACAGATTACAACGTGTCAGGTTAGTACAAAAATACGCCTCCTGTTTAGAATAGTGATTAAATAACACTGCACTTAAAAGCTGTAATTTCCAACTTGTTGCCAACCAGGAACACCACACAGCTCCATGCAAATAGATTCAAGCTAGATAAATGAATCCAGTGTCTGTTTAAGCGCTTAATATAATTTTTAAGCGCTGTTGGTCACCAATAGCAACAGAGGCTTCAGTCACCGTGGCAACAGAAGGCAAGATGGTTACAGGCTGGCAGTCTCCATAGTGTAGGTGATGGTTTGGTTGCCGTGAGAAAGACAGTAGGCTGTATAGTTATCTCCCAGATCTGGTGTGATCCTAAAACTATACAAACTACTACCTCATCCCACAGCCCCCGTTCTCTCTTCTTAAACAAAATACACTCACCGGCCACTTCATTAGGTACACCTTGCCAGTACCAGGCTGGACCCCTCTTTGGCCTTTAGAGCCGACATAATTCTCCATGGCATAGATCAAAGAGGCGCTGGAAACATTCTTCAAAGATTTTGGTCCATGCTGAAGTGACTGCATCATGCAATGGCTGCAAATTTGTCGGCTGCACATCCACAATGCCAATCTCGATGAATGTAGAGGCCACTGGAGTACAGTGAACTCCTTGTCATTGTTCAAGAAACCAGTTTGAGATGATTTGAGCATGACACATTATTCTGCATTACACCACCATCTGCCTGAACTGATGATACAAGGCAGGATGGATCCGTGCTTTCATGTAACTTACGCCAAATTCCAACTCTACTATCCGGATGTCACAGCAGAAAGCTTCAGTTTCTTAGTTGACCAGAGTGGCACCCATTGCAGTCTTCTGCTTGCTGTAGCCCATCTGCTTCAAGGTTCGACGTGTTGTGCGTTCAGAGATGGTATTCTGCATACCTTGGTTATAACGAGTGGTAATTTCATTTATTGTTGCCTTTCTATCATCTCGAATCAGTCTGTCCAGTCTCCTCTGACCTCTGGCATCAACAAGGCATTTTCGTCCAGACAACTGCCGCTCACTGGATATTTTCCCTTTTTCAGACCATTCTCTGTAAACCCTTGAGACGGTTGTGCGTGAAAAACCCAGTAGAACAGCAGTTTCTGAAATACTCAGACCAGCCCGTCTGGCACCAACAACCATGCCACGTTCAAAGTCACTTAAATCACGGTTCTTCCCCATTCTGATGCTCAGTGTGGTGCCACAAATCTAACCAGCACACAAACAAGGAACTACAATGAGAACTGAGGTGCAAACAATTCCCCCAAAATGACATGGACTACTTCTCACAGGTTTTCTGTCCTGCAGGAGGGTCTCCAGTACCAATCCAGGACCTGGGGGACACAAATCATGTGTTGTTAGTTCGGTGCAGGGCCTCATCACCTGGTCCTAAAGCCGAGGCACATGAACTACCAGTCGGGACAGCATCATTACATGGCCTGGCTCGTCTAGGTCCTGCTTTTATCTCTTATTTAAGATGAGGCTAACATGCTAACCTGAGCTCTATCGCATTTAAAACTAGTCAACGACGTCTACGGTCAACGGTGCCATTACGTATTAACGTTATAAGAGAATTTATGGAGTGGGTAAAAGCTGTTTGCTCGTCTGCCGCGGCAGAATATTTCACCTGCCGCCTGCCTCGGACGTCAGCTAGCCCGCAGTGTTCACAAACTAGCTTAAGGCTAGCTCGAATTGGCGGTTCTCGACCTCTCATTCCGCTACTGCTACATCCGCCGCGCCAGGCACATTCGCACACACGGCGGTCGCGGAGCAGCCCGTGACGACGTGGGTTTATCTGTACGCTGTCTGCGTGCATCCGAGCAGCGAGGTTTACCTCCAAGCCTTCACGAAACCCAGGTGGCTCCGCGTATCATCCTCGCCATCTTTCCTATCGGAGTGGTTTG
Source organism: Pseudamia nigra (assembly GCA_029823295.1). Lineage (NCBI taxonomy): Eukaryota > Metazoa > Chordata > Actinopteri > Kurtiformes > Apogonidae > Pseudamia > Pseudamia nigra. The sequence continues at coordinate 11,708 of JAQQAE010014931.1, forward strand.
TTGCGTTGCTGGCTGCTGATGGCACGCGCAACTATCTCGAGATTTACAGATGTGTGGCGCGCGCGGAACGAGACTTCAGGGGCTGGTTGTTGTCACGGCTGTTAAATCTTTGTGTTGTGTAAAACATATGTATGAATAAATAAGGTTGATACAGAAATAAAATACTGTTGTTTTGTAATTATGACAAGTAGAAGTACTCGAAAAAATACCCACTTGAGTATTTTTTTCACCACATATTTTAGTATGTCATAAATGTCAAATATTGAGTAGCTTTTTAATGTGAATTTCATTATAAAATCCCTGCAGGTAATGTTAATAATATTAATCCAGAACCAAATGAACAAAGTTTGTACCAAGTATTTTAATAAGTAAATTTCTGACTTATATTAATTTTCTACTTATCTATTTTTTGTAGCATCTGTACCCATTTTAATCAATCAATCAATCAAACTTTATTTCTAGAGCACCTTCCAACAACCAAGGTCGCCCAAAGTGCTGTACAACATTA
>JAQQAE010014932.1:0-12215 GCA_029823295.1 Pseudamia nigra
TCTCTTATCTTTTTAAATGGGTGAACTTGCACATTTTTACATTTCCCAATAATTATTGTCCCCACTGTATATCATTATGAATTCAATAGTAGTTAAAAAGAATGATATTTCTATTATGGCAGGTTTCTTCTCGATCTAGCGCCATAAATGTTGAAGACGTGTTAAATCTGTGGACAGATTACCAAAGCAGCAAAGTTTCCACTATAATTTGGTGTCAGTTGCATGTCTATAATTTTATTTGCTAACTTACAGTAGCTATTTTTCCTCAACCCTTGTAAGTACAGTATATGCATTCTGGATCACTACATCTGTAATATTGTCCATATCTGGACCGAACTTTGTGATTTGATAGAATCTATTACAGTGTTATCCTATGGTTTTTGATGTTATGTTAAATTTTCTGGGTGGTGTTGACAAATTTTGAATTTGGCCCTACATCACAGCGGTGACGAATCTTTTAAAAAACAAACTTTACTTTTCTGCTGACAAAAACATAACTTCCTTGGTGAAAATGGTGAGGTAAAATTAACAATTAAATATTGATAATATATAGTTATAAACCTCGACCGAGTAATTGTAATTTTCCCCCATATATTGATATATTTTGGATGATTCTACTTGCTCTCATCAACATGCTACAAACATAGCAACTATAGACATTATTCTAACTACGCGTTGCATCTTGCTCAGCATAGTGGAGCATCCGGTAGCAACACAAAACTCAGGGAATGCTGAGGACAAAACAAAACTACAGGCAAGTGGAAGTATGAATTGCATATATTAGGTGACAGAAAACAGCAAACAAATACTAACGTAGCTCACTGTTGTTTTAAATAAGGCAATATTCACCAATGGCTATAATATGGCAATTGAATATGCCAGCTGACATTTTCCCTGTTTGTTCCACTGCAAAGGGTGAAAAATGAACAAAAAATCATATTATGGCTGCTGTGTAACTCCCTTTGGAAAATGAGTCTACTGTATCTGAGGGCTGAAGGATCCAAAGTATTCCTGTATTGTTTCTAAAAGGTCTTCACCACAGAATGCGGGTGTGGTTTTGATGGATCACTTTTTTCTTTCACATTCACCGTACACGGTCAATCATGTGATTTCAAAACAAAGAGGCGACCTTTATCAAGTGGGGAGCCATCACTCGTTGTTGGGTAACAGTCATCTCTTCTTCTTCTCCAAGCTGATCCTGGTCATGTTGATTGATTTGTCTCTTCACCATCAATACCTCCATGTGCTTTTCATTCTCCTTCCCTGATTTATGATGGTGTCTCCTACCTTCTGCATCACAGGGCCCATATTTTATCTGCTGGCCTTTGCAGGTTCTGTACTGAAAGTCCCACTGCTGCTTAGCCTGTAGCTCACCATTTTCCCAATGAGACTGTAACCATTAATTACAATAAATGGTCATACAATGACTACCTGCCCCAAAATAGTCACACTGTAATATTTCACTGGACATCCATGCATTTGCAGTTGCTTTAATATTTCATTAAGATCTTGTACTGATGGACTATGTGCTTGTGCCACCACTGAGAAAAGAATCCATGGGTGGAAAAAGAAAGAGGCTACTAATTATATCAGAGTTAAATCACACGTTGCAGCTGCAACTTATTTTTCACTTCAGTAATAGGCCAGTGAAAAGCTCTTAACTCATCTCTTCAAATCCAGGTGGTGACTTCTTTTGTTGAACGGACTGTGTATTTTGATCAGTGACAGATGAATGTTGTTGCTGGTGGCCAGTGATAAGGACTGAACAGGTGTTGCAGGTATTGTTGAGGTTGGGTAAGGTCATAATTCTGATGAAAGTCGATATATAAAGAGCACATATGGGTGACTGGGTGGTGCAGCCAGGTTCATTCATCTTTACGTACATCTTAGCAGTCTTAGAAAAGTGCTTGATACCAACTCTTAAGGATTTAGATTTTAGTGTTAACTTCAGCTTGTTATTTAGCTTTTTGGCAAATAATGTTGCAGTGTCTATAAGTGGGCAGTGCACCTCATGAGAAATAGTGATGTAGAAGACATGACTGACAAGAGAGGGAGACTGTGCTTTAGTTGTGCACAAAACAGTCGATAAAAATGCTCTGACTACATTTCATTGCTGATTCTTTTGGTCATTTTCTCAAGTAAAATTAGTACTTGTACTTTAACCTCTTTATCAGAGACTTTATTCAGAAGCATCTGCACTTCTACTAGAGCAAAGAATGTCTGTACTGAAGTAAGAAATAATGATTGGCAGGGTAAACAGAAACAGATCTCCAGTAAAACTATTGTTACTTTATAATTATGACTCAAGAAAAAGAAATAGGAGTGATAAAAATAAGTACTTAAGTAAGAGTAAAAAGTGTCTAAAAAAACTGCAGTACTCTAGTAGTAAGTAATTTCAAAATGTGGATTTCATTACATCCTCATATTGTATTTGAACAGATTATTTCCAGATAATCTCAATGTGAAGTGCATCTGAATTGTCATTTAAAGAACCAGGCACATAGGAAAGTTACTATCAGGGGAAAAAATAAACTTGATGTGGCCTATTGCAAAATTTGTTACTTATTTTGTTCATTTTTGTTTATTTTCTTTATTATTTTGATCATTTTTGTTCATTACCTTTTCCAAGGAGGTTGTTTTCACCATGTTTTCTATTGGTTTGTTCATTGTTTGTCTGTTAGCAGGATTATGCAAAAACTACTGACCTTACTGAAATTTGGTGGAAGGGGAGAGTACGGGCCAAGGAAGAACCCATTAATTTCCAATCCAGTTAAAAGTGCGGATCCAGGATTCTTTTTAATCACTTTCATCAGCATTGTGTTTTTGACATCTTCTGTAACTTCTTGATGAATAACAAATGGATCTTAATGAAAAAAAAAAAATCAGATATTTAGGAGAAGGATTTCTATGAATACCTCCAATTTGGCCCAAATCCAATTTAAATGCCCTAATTTGGCAGATTCACACACACACACACACACACACACATATATATATATATATGTACATATATATATATATATATATATACAGTATATATTTACTTGTTGTGTAGTGACAAATAGAACCAGAGACTTGACTGTTTCACTGAAGCTGACATAATGCATAATGTGGAGTGAATGAACATCATTGGCATAACTACGACATTTTTTAACGTATTTTTAACTGAGTATGATGGATTTTTGGTGCATAGCCAGATCTGTCGGTGGAGTGCACTATGGAATGCCACTGTAGTTTTGTTCCATATTTTGTTGATTTATTTTGTCCAGTTTTGTTGGCTATTTTGTTCACTTGTTGATTATTTACTCGATTTTGGTTATCATTGTTTGCTTATTTTCTTGTCAATGTTGTTAATTTTTGTTAACTTACTTGATTATGTTGTTCTTTTTGGAGATCCAGTCTTTTAGGTTTAGAAAGTTGGCATTCATCATTTCACCTCTGTGTGGAAGAATTACTCCATCCAGCTCAGTGGCTAAATGTAATGGTGTTTTCAGAAATGTAACTAAGAGTAAAATGTATTCTGAAAATCAAGTCCTTTCGGAAATACTTTTTTTTTTTTTTTTTTTTTTTTTTTTTAAATAAAACAGCTCAAGTACATGTACTGTAACAGTAAATGTGCTTGTGTACTACCCACCTCTGGTAAACAGTAAGCTGGACATACAGTCTACTACAATGCAGCTTTTTCACTGTTCATTTAGCCTGAACTCTAAACCAGACTGCACCACTGACTGATAAATGCAAAACTGGATATTATGGTATTTTGCAATTCAAATGTAGGGTACCAGGGCTCATATGTCCCCAGGGCATTTGCCAGCTTTATTCAAGACTTGCCCTTTTATTTACTTGTGCACATCAAATGAGGAGCTCATTTATGGCTAAAGAAATATTTTATTATCCCTCAAAAACTTTTAAAGGCCCATTGTTGAAGCTGTCACTGGAGCCTTTGTTGTGGACTCATTTACATAAACAGAAGTGATGCTTGTGTAGCATGTTTCCGTGTGAATTATGTTTTAATATAGTCCTCACGGTTGTAATGTAATGAAGGTGTATCAGTCATTTCAGCCATCACATTAATATGATCCATGAGGAGCGTAGACATAATTTTGTGGAGGATAATGATGAAGATTAAAGGGCATGTCATCAGAGAGTTAAGCATCTGGGTGTTGTTTCATTAATGCGAATGTTTCCATCTTACTGTGACTGTCAGTGGCAATATGTGGAGACACAACAATTATCCAGCAACATGAAAATACAATATGAGATTGACAGTTTTGCATTTGTGTGGCCAAATATAGACATTTATACTTCTTTCACTTCATACTTAATGTCTATACTATGCTGAAATCATTTAACAAATGTAAAAAAAAATGTAATCTGTAATATACTTGGTTTGTGATATGCTGTAAATAAAACTGTATGTCTTGTTTCTGTATGGCTTGTTCAAGCTGCAGGCTCATACGGGATGAGAAAGGATGAATGGTTCGAAAAACAAATGAGGGCACATTTAGAGGTACTCGAATTGCCACAGTTGCCAGGCCACCATTGCCTTAAGTGTATTGTGAGTGGACAGTATCTCTAAGTCTGTGTGTATTTGTGAACATTGTTTGTGTGGTGTGCATTCAGCTGAACAACAACCGACTCTAGGTGGTTTGACAGGACAATAAGTCAGTTTCCGCTCCTTCATCATATACATGCATGATGTCTGAGGACTCAAAATACTGCTGATGGCATAAAAATATGACATAACGGTAACAATATTATTGTAATTTTGTACAAAACAGCTTCAGAGGGGAGTAAACTAAAAAGAAGTTAAGTACATTGTAGTTAAACACACAGTTAGGTTTAGCTAGGTTTAAATGTAAAACAATAGTTAATAAGCGAGTTGCACGTCTCAGGCCACAAGGTGCATTGTGGGATTTGGGCTACCAAGCCAAATCCAAAGTAGCAGAGACTGACAGCGATAGGCGCGGTATCGATCAGTTCAAACTTAGGAAAGTTGATGATTGGAGAAAATTGTATAGTCGATGTGGACTGTGTGTGACGCCCAAAACCACTACAAATCTCAGACCAAAATGAAAGAACCGATTGTGTACATGTGACAACACTACAGCAGTTACCATGTCTTTTGACAATGAAGCAAGTGGAGGGCGTAGAAATTCTCGACCCCGTACATTTCAGCTGATATTACTTAATATCTACTCAGCAGAGGCGAGAATGCTGTCCTCAGTAATCTTCGTAAAGATTATGAGGAAGGTGGGGTGTAGCATTATGAAACTTATACTTTTGTTTCACAGTTAAATCGCCCTATATAATGTTGAAAAGTCATGCAGCTGGAAACAACAAAACTTTAACTTTAACAGGATAGTTGTAGTGAAAATTCAGTTCTACTTCAGTTTTGTTTATATGCTGTATTATTTTATTGGGTCAACATTTATGTCTAATAGTGATTGTTGCACTTACCAGCTTGATGTAATACATGGACAAGAATGAGATAGCAGCTAGGTTTGATAAAGTTTTAAATTATTTACTTCTTTTATTGTTTTTTTTTCATCCATCTGTGTTTGTTGTTTTTACAGCAGTAAATATATAGAGTACAAACACCACTGTTGACTGCCACTTGTGGTGAAATCTCGTCGGATCTTATAACGGCCATTTGAACTGTGTACAAAACAGTGAGAAACTGTCGCTGTAATTCACTCACAGAGTTTTAACTATGCTTAAGGACACACTTGATCACTTGTCCTTGTCATTTGTATCAACTGCATGTCGGTTTGGTAGCCGAAATTAGCAACCCAGAAAAACTGCACATGGGCATAAGAGATGTACAACTTGTTTATCTGAAGAAAGGGGTGGGGACAGTGATACAATTAGACAGAAAGGAAACAAACAAAAATAGTATTTATCTTTACTTTGAACCAGGACACAGTCAAGCCCACTAACATTGTTGGTCCACCATGTCACCCTGAACCACCTCTTTCAAAAAGTTTGCTGCTATTTACCATCAACTAGTCCCATCCCTTTTTCTTTTTGGCCATTTTTCACCTCTGCATGGAGTCATCAGTATTGTTGCATTCATAGTGGGGTAAAATAGGCATTTGCTGTACATGCCTGTCTTTGTACTATACATAGATCAAGACTGTCTTATTGAAAATAGGTGAATGTTTAACAGTGTTATTTCTCCGATAATGGAAGAAATGTCTTCAATCCTGACCTTTCCTGATCACTGACATGTTCAAGGTTGATCATCATTGTGTCTGTGAATAAATGTAAGAAAAAAAATACAGCTTATTATGACTAATGCCCCTTCTTAAAGCAGGAAAAATAGTTTGTGAAAAATGTTAAATGTGGATTTGCTGTCTATGATGTTATCTTGAGGACTGTTCTGTGATGTGAGACTCTGTGAGGCCTTTGGTGTTTACTTGTGGTTTGGAATGTGACATTTTCTAATCCTGTTTATGCTCTAAGAGGTTCAACAGGTTCCTCCTTTATGACAGTGTAGATTCATTTGTATTATGGTTGCAGTGACAGTTAAAACATTTTCTGTCTGAACAGGCAGAAGAAATATGTTATCTCTCAACACAATCATAGTCTGGATATCATTTGCATAAACTCTTTATGGAACTGTCTGAAATGTGTATTACAAACAGTATGGGATTGTAAATCTGTCACTTGTGAGGACTCGGCTCTATTGTGGAGACAAAATATGCATCTCCATAACATAAGTCATGAAATTTAAAAACTTGTTTTTATGGTAAAAGTTCATTCCAGGCGTATCATGCTTATGGTTTCGTTCAGGATAAGTCTAGAGGAAATGAATAAAAGACTATGTAAAAGCCCTTGTGAGATACTGTATGTGCATATTTGAAGCAGTATTACGTATGTTATGAGGGTATAAATCTGTTTATGCAGCCACATGTGGAGACTCAATTTTCTATAAAGCATGAAAACATGAGAGGGAAACATCTAAGCAGAGTTTGTGCCATTTGCTGTTTGTGACTGACATTGTTTTGCTGGCTTAATGCAGTCTTTGTTGTTTCTGTTTGTGTGCCTCTACTTCTCAGGCCTGGTTCAAACATACAGAAGTATTTTTGTACCTACATTTTATATGCACTTATGTCTTGCATCCACATACAAATAGAGTCTTAGGTCATTGAATATGTTCACCCTCACAGGGTAAATTCATTTAGAAACTCAGCTTGCAGTTTTTGGCATGTGACATTATATTTTTATCTGCTTTTTTTGTGTGAGATGCCAATGTGACTGTAAAGCGACAGTTTTATCACTGCCTGTTGGTGGGCTCTTGACAACATTTGCAACCCCAATGCCAATGAAGTTGGGACATTGTGTAAAACATAATTAAAATAGAATGAAATGATTTGCAATTTCTTTTCAACATATATTCAATTGAATATATTACGAAGACAAGATGCTTAATGTGTAAACTGATTAACTTTATTGTTTTAGTGATCATGTGGTAGAAAGGTGGTCATGTTTACCACCTTTCCTTTTGACAACACTCAATAAGTGTTTAGGAACTGAGGACACTAATTGTTGAAGCTCTCTAGGTGGAATTCTATCCCAGTCTTGGTTGATATATGGCTTCAGTGGGAGACAGGTGTGGACTGCAGGCAGGCCATTCCAGCACCCACACCCTTTTATTATGAGGCCATGTTGTAACACGTGCAGAATGTGGCTTGGCATTGTCTCGCTTAAATAATCAGGGATGTTGTTTCAGCATCAATGGTGCCTCCACAGATGCGCTAGTCCCTCATGCCATGGACACTAAGGGCGTACTCACACTAGGGCCATTTTGGCTTGAGCCGCACCGGGGCCCACTTCACACCTTTCCAGTCCCCGGTGCGTCTTTGCTCACATTAAGGCGGAGCTTTTTTTCAGCTGCTGCTATTGTTTTGACATGAGTGTAGTAAAGGACGCAGTGATTTTACATCATCGTCACGTACAGTTACCGTGCTCGTAGACGTGCGTGACCAAGCATTCCGTGCCCTGGCCCACCTATTCCAACTGCGCTGAGGCTCGGTGACAGAGCGCGGCTTGATTCTACTCGCATTACTAAAATGATCCGTGCTAAAGGTCTGAAACGCGCCCAGGTGCGGAACAAACTCCCAGTGTGAGTACACCCTAATCCACCTCCAAAGTTCAAAAGACAGAGTTTGTGATGATTTTCAAAATCAATTTGAAATGTGGATTCATCAAACCACAGCACACTTTTCCACTTTGGGTCAGTCCATCTCAGATGACCTCAGGCCAAGAGATACTTGCGGCATTCCTGGGTGTTGCTGATTTATGGCTTTCACTTTGCATGGTAGTGTTTTAATTTGCACTTGGAAATGTAGTGATGAACTGTGTCACGGTGAGGTCCATTAAGCTTCGCTATGAATAAGTTCCCTAATCTCCCAAGACAGCCCCCCCATAACTAATCCTATTGCTAGAACCTGCGTGCTTGTACAGAACTTGAGTTATGTTCTATAATAGCCCTGGGTGATGTGTTTTGACCATATCCTATTGGAGGCTGAAGGTGTGTGTTTGCCAAACTCACCCCCACATGTCTGGTTCTGGACCCAGTGAATCACTCCATCCTTGCTTGAGCCTTTTGAGGATGCTCTTTTTATACCCAATCATGACAATCACCTGTGTCCAATTCACCTGTTTAATATTCCAAACAGGTGTTTTTTTGAGCATTCCTCAAATTTCCCAGTCTTTTGTTGCCCTTGTCCCAACTCTTCTGGAGCATGTTGGGGGCATCAAATTCAAAATAAGTGAATATTTGCAAAAAAACCCAATAAAGTTTATTAGTTTGAACATTAAATATCTTGTCTTTAAAGTGTATTCAATTGAATATAAGTTATTTGCAAATCACTGTATTCTGTTTTTTTGTTTTACACAGCATCCAAACTTCATTTTAAATAGTAGATTTTTGTTTCAAAAATACTCGTGTATGCAAGGACTGGGCCTCACTTTTTCTGTGTTGCACAGACAACTGTTTTAAATATGTATGTCAGTTTATCTATCCAGATGGTGGTGGTTTGCTTTTTATGTGCTGTTATTTAAGTCCAATAAAGTCTCTGTGTCAAGTGATGCCAATTGTCCTCATGTAGTCTTTAGACACTTATGAAATTCCTTCAAATGATTTTCTATTTTGTACTTTGATTTGTGACTTGGGTTTAAAATTATCTTACCAGGAATAGAAGATGAAACAGAAACAATTTCATGCAGTCAGGCCTCATTAGAGTCAGACTCTCTGCACTTTTAGCAAAGTACAACACAAAGCTGAAACTTGAGCATGTAAAGTGCACCGGTATTGCAAGTGACTCATTCACCTACTTACTTAGTAATTCCACAGAGTGGTCTGGTCTTAATGGAAACTTAATGTTTATAGTGCTGACATTTATAATCTCAGCCTTTTAAAAAAATAACAGTGTAGAGAATTTAAACAAATCTGTACAGTATCCTTTCAACCACTACTTGACCTTAATGGACAACAAAACATACAAATACTGCAACAAGTCCATCCCATTAGACACAGTGATGAATGATCCTGCAGAAATATGCTGATGCTGATGCAGCGAGGGATGCTCAGTCTCTGAACCATAACTTTTTCAGTGACAGTGACATTTTAATTGTAGGAGATAACAGGGTGAAGAGGTAACAATCATGTGAGATAGCTGCTGAGGTTATGTGTAATGGGTGATTATTGATTAGGAGTTCTCAAAAAAGTGGATCAGACTGGAATTAGCACTGTCTGGCTAATTAAGAATGAAGAAGCACTCACCTCAGAAATACATGTAGAATCGAAAGGAATTTCAACTTTTCAATTTTTTGCTCTTAACTCAAGACTTATATGTGTTACTGTCACTGATGCATAATTTGTCTTATTTAACAGCTTTAATAATAATGGCAGGAGCAGGACAAAAAGATACTTGAGTACTGTATGTTCTAAGTGATAGAAGATCATTTTGTGATTTATTCAGTTTCAGGAAGCAATTACTGACAACAATTTCCTCCAGTCAGCAGTGCCATCCAAGCATGGAGGGTCAGTGAGGTCACAGCACTCTGGAAAGATATACATCACTTCTCCTCAGTCTGTGTATGCACACTTTGGCTCCTTGCCTCCCCTCTTCACGTCCTAGTGTCTCCCACCCAAGATGCAAATGAAACAAGAGATCCCTACTTTAAAGCCATCGCTGTAAATGTACATCAGTGAAATATACCATACGGCACGGCTGTATCATCAGTCTCTTCCTTTGTTATACTATATATAACACTGTTTTATCGCCACTGTCAGATGAGCAGAACACTGTTGATGATGCTCTGTGTTTAACTCTATACCAGAGTCCAAGGGTGTAGCTTTTGTCTGAACTTCAGAGGGGACAAGGTCACCAAAAAATGAGTAAAAATAAACAGAATACTCAAGATAATGAACAAAAAATAACAACATAAACAAGAAAATGCACAAAAATGAACCAAATAACCAGAAAAATGATGAAAAAGAAAACAGTCGAGAAAATGAGTCAAACTGAAGAAAAATGATGAAGAAAGTGAACAAAAACGATCAAGGAAACAATAAAATAAATAATATATGCAAAAGTAAGCAACAAATTGAGAAAAATATACCAAATAATCAAGAAAAATGAACAGAAATGAAGAAAATAATCAAGAAACTGAAAAAAACATGCAAGCGAATGAAATTAAATGATTGATAAAATGAACTTAAAATGAGTAAAGCAGTGAATGACAGCGCACCAAATAAAAATGAACAAAATCTTCCAAATATTAGCATGAAAGAAAGAAAGAAAGAAAAAAATAGCCAGTAATGAGCCATTATTTGTATAAAGTAGGATTTTTAGAGACAAAAGAGCTGCATATCATCTAATGGAAAGTGTTTTACTGGGGGGGTCATTAAGGGTGGCAAATCCACTCCATCCCGCCTGAAATCCAGGGTACCTGAGATTAGAATCTGGACAATCGTTGAACCTGGGATTCAGGAGGTTTTGGAGACGGCATTCAGTTGTGTTGTTCAGGGTGTTCTGTGGGGGTTACTCCTGAGGTATGGGGTGCATGGCCCATACCTCAGGAAATTCTGTCCATGTACTGTACGAGTCAGACTTTGGTTCCCATTACTGTCAGATTCTGGTAGATTTTAGACTCAGTGAGGATTGCCCTTTATCACCAGTTCTATTCATTTATAAACAGAATTTCTAGGTGCAATGTACGCATACAGTTTGGTGGCTACAAAATCTCATTTCTGCTTTTTGCAGATGTGGGCCTGTTGGCTTCATTGAACTGGGACTTTCAGCTTGCATTGGCCCGGTTTGCAGCTGAGTGTGAAGTGGCTGAGATGAAAATCAGCACCTGCAAAACTAAGATCATGGTTCTTGGTCAGAAAAAGGATGAGTTTACCAATCACACAGTCACGTTCACAACTGAGGGATGGACAGAGGATGATGGTCAGGAGTTCTGGGACTAGCTTTCTCTGCTAACCTTGTCATCCCCCCGAAGGAGCCAGAGGATGGGGTTAGGATGGGGGAGAGGGAGCTTCAAAGGATATCATACTGTTGTATTAGTTTTTCATTTTTTTTGTTTGTTTTTCCAAAAAGTTTGAATCTATCTGTGTCATCATGTCTCTTTATATATTATGACTTCTTCCCTGCCCCCTTCCCTTTCTCCAAATCTGACTGGGCATCCTCACAGTCTCTGTCTTCTCAGTGCTCTCTGCTTACAACACATAGGATCAGGATCCCAGTGGCTGTGGAGCTACAGTACAGTCACAAATACAGAGTACGTATGGAGCATTGTGTTAACCATGTTCAAAAGAGTTGATTTCTCTGTGCTCTGGGCATCTGGGATGGGCATCATCATGGTCTGAGTATGAATGAAAAACTGACATTTGTTGTTGTAACTACTGTATGTGCTGTGATGCTTACCAAAGGTCTGCCACAGTAATTCTGAGCCCATGAGGTTCTTTCAGGTTTAAATGACCTTTGTCAATGCTATGCCATCTGAGGGATGCCCTTTACACACTGAAATTATTCCGTCTTCTCAAATCTTTCAGTTATTTTCTGCATCATAAAGTGAAAAATTCTAATCCATTCCTATCTTTCTTTGAGGAACATTGTTCATGGGCGTCGAGGGGGTCCGGTTTGGTGACCTCAGGATTGGATCTCTGCTTTTTGCAGATGATGTGGTTCTGTTGGCTT
>JAQQAE010014933.1:0-12214 GCA_029823295.1 Pseudamia nigra
GAATCGGTCCGACTTCATTAGTGACCTGTTACTATAGCGACATGTCAATCAAACCCCAGCACGGCAGTGATTTGTTGCACTGGATCATCATGTTACTTATTAGAGGATCCAAATAAAACGTTTGAGACCATGATGAACCATGAAACAAAAATTATTGGCTTAATATTTTCAGATAGAATCACATGTATCTATGGGAAAAAAGCTTCTTGGAGCCAGACGATTGGTTCCCCAGTGGCCAAATGGTAGAATTACAACTTGAAGTTACTTCAGCATTGGCCTCAATGAACAGCCCCGGTCGTTGACCCTTGGTCCCAGCTCGTAGGGACATTTCTACATTCCTGAATGGACTGGCGTTTGGCTCAGAGCTGGAGGTGAAGTTACACTTTGAAGACCAGCTTCATTTTTCTGAACAAACGCTCGTTTCTGCACAATAACAACAGCAACAATTGGAATCAGAGGGTTTTCAGCTGACAGCCAAACGCTCAGCTGAGTGTGTCGACTCTCCTGCTGAGTCAGGGGGCACGACCTCTTCGTTTGGACACAGAACAACTAAAATAACTGGATAAACACTTTGTCCACATGTTGCCTTGAGCACAAAGCGTTTCACTTGTGCTAGCATGCTAAATATAAACGGAAGACAGACACGATGTAGAAGAACAACTGTTTCAACCTTAATGAAAAACAAACAGGAGACTGCAGTGCTGCAGCATTCATTATTATTAGGGCTGTCAAACGATTAAAATTGTTAATCTGATTAATCACAGGGTCACTGTGGATTAATGTCTATTAATCACGATTAACACCACTTTATTTTTCATTTTGTGGGAGCAAAAACACTCATGATAAGAAGGTGATTTCGACACTCGACTAAAATGACTAATTTTCCATTAAAATGTGTATTTTTGTTGTAATTGAAACTTGTGTAACTAAAGGAAATTCCACCTGCTTTGTAGAACTTAACAGAAACTCTGCACAGCGGTGCCCGGCTAACGAATTTAATCCGTTCCGGCATCATGTTCTTTGGGCGAATCGTTCATGAGCCGGAGTGAGTTTTTCCATAGGGATACATGTAAAATCAATTAATCCGTTCTGTAGCCACAAAAACTCCCATATAAAGTATGTATTACACACCCGTACGTGCACATTTATTGATTTATAAAGACACTTACCGGAGGAGGACGAGACGCCATTTTTCTTAAGTCCCATGATGAAAAACACAAAATGAAGCAGTATTTTCGGTGAAAAAGCAGCGCGGAGTTCACGTTGACGTTTACCTCGGCTGACACAGACCTGGAAGTCTTTCGTGTTACAAAAAATTCGTTACCCAAATTTCAAAAGCCGCAACCTGAATCTTTTCCGTAACATGAAATTTCTAACCCGAATTTTTTCGTTAGCTGGGACACATTTAAACCAATGGTTTTATTCATTACCCGAAGTTTTTGTTAGTAGAAGTGTTTGTTGCCTGGGGCACCACTGTAATGTTCTGCTGACCACGTTTTTGCTTTTTTTTACACTTTGTTCATTGTTTTCATCAGTAACTAATGTCATTTGTTTCAAAATGTGTAAAGACTTATACTTTGACATTTAAATTGACTCTGAAGCAGTAAATACTAAAGAAGTTGTCAGTGACGCGGGTCAAATGGACCCGAAGATTCCATCACTTTTTACTTGATATATGAGCCATTGTGCATTAATCGCGTTAAAAATTCAAATCTAATTAATCATACAAATGGATTAATCCGGATTAACGCGTTAATTTTGACAGCCCTAATTATTATACTGTATATTATTCATTCATATTACAACGGCTGCAATATTCTGGTTAATCTAGAAAGGCTACCCGTGTGCCACTGCATCGTCCATTTGCGTCATTAACGCCAAACTTTCAGGTCAATATTTACCAAAGGATAAGGAAGCAACGAGGAAGTGATTTATCAAAGACGGGACTTCTAATAACGCTGCAGGGCACCGAGTCTAACACCAGCTGGAGCTAAATATTTCTGATTATTAAAGAATACTTTAATCACCCCGGAAAGATTAAGCTCTACGTTCCTGTAAAGCCTTCGTTTTCACCAACTTAAGACGGACTGAATGTTACGTAACGGACTTAATCTGATGCCCGCCGGGCTCAAACCCACGGCGCCACTGCTCAGCTCCAGTGGAATCTAAAGGAAAAGGGGCCCGCGCTGCCCCGGGTGGTCACTTTTACATAGTAATCATTAAAAGGAGCTTTAAATGAACATATATAGCGGAATTGAACGGGAACGTTTTAAAGATTCTGAAGAATATTTTTCACTTCGGAACAATGTACGCGAGAATAAATCCAGTTTTATGTATCGACCATATGTCAAAGACATATTTAATCTTGTGGAACTTTCTTAAAGCACTTCTAAAAAGGCGCCGGGCTTTCTGTAAACTGATCCCTGTGTCGTGTGGACAAAAAAAAAATCGTCACCAAAACGAACAAAATACTTAAAAATGAAAACAATGAACAACACTGAAGAAAAAAGGATGACAATTATCTTCATAATGAACAAAATAAACAAGAAAATTAGAAAAAAACAATTCAGAAAATGAAACAAAATCATCAATATCGAGGAAACTGTACAAAAAGCAGCAAAACTATGTACGAAATGAACAAAGAACAAGATGAACAAAAATAACCAAGAAAATAAACAAATGTGAAGGAAAAATGAACAGTCGTCCTGCAAAAACAACAAAATAAGCAACACAATGAACCAAAAAATAAGCAAAATAAGCAAACGAGCAAAAATTAACAATATGACGAAGAAACGGAGCAAAACAAGGTTAAAAATAAATAAATAAAATAAACCACAAAAATGAACAAATCACCCAAAAAAGCTGAAATAAACCTGTTCTGTGATATAAAGTTACTCACTACCTCGAGTACTTCTACTTCCTTTTACTCCACTACTGATTTCACGACACAGCTGCTCTTTACAAATACATGACAAAGGGTCAATATGACCCGAGACCAGACGAGGGTTAAACAGAATCACATGATGCAGCGCGGTGACGTACGCTTTCCATAAACATTTATCTGATGACGCTTAATGATTAACCTCGGCGGGGGAGGAAATCTCACCGACTTCAACTCAACTGCTAATTTCCTCTGATAACCAACTCATTTCTACATTAAGTGTCAAACTTTAACCCTGTCCTTGATACAACATCCAATAATGGCCGCTGCTGCGTTTGCCGTCGTCCAGTGAAACATCACCAAATACAGTTAGCGTTGAAAAAAAGACGATGAAATGCATTAAAAAAAAAAGGAGCCACAGCTTGTTCATAAAGTCGCACATTAATCCAGTTTTATAGAGTTTGTAAGTGCGTGGCTCATTATATTGACGTTGTTACCGCCGTTAGCTACTGACAGACTGATGACATATTGCAGTTGTGAGTGGATTTCGGCGGATCAGCTGTAATCCTGACCTTTCACGGCGACACGTGGGCTTCAGTGGAAAAGCAGAAACGTAAAAGAAAATGGCCGGGGAAGTGGGTCTGTGAACAATTTACAAAGTTGACTTTGTCTGGTAGCATTTTTTCCCGAACCGAGCATTCCTGCGAAAACGCACGTTAAAACAAACGTGACTGTTACGTTTATCTAACTTCTGCTTTTTCGTATCTGTGTGAACAGCATAAATGTGTCAGGTCCATATGTGGAACTGAATCAGGCCCAGAGTCTACAGTCAGTGACCCTTCATGTACTGTGGATGGAACACCGTCGCCATGGGAACACCACTCCCGTCAGCTTTCCCTCAAATCGTCACCCTTCTGTTATTCCTAAAATTACATTCAGAAGGGACGCCGTTAATTCCAAACACCGAGGTAACAATATGCTCTTGATTCACCAGTAACGGAGCCTAAACTGAGGCCAGCGCTGCGCCGTGGTAGGCGGCTTCGACGAGTCATCAAAGTCATTCCAGCGTAGCAGCGTGGTGATCCATGACAGGCGCCTCGGAGCCAACGTCGCCCCGTAGCAATCCGTCACACCTACATGTCAGTCAGCGGCGGCGGCGCTCAACGCAACTCGGGTATTTCATGGCTCATGCATAAAACCTGAGCAGCAACTTGTAGGTGTAGGACTTTACATCCTGAAGGTCGGGATTAAGACGGTGTTGAGTCAGAAACAGTGACATACGTTTAGGAGATAACATGGAGTATTTTAATTTCACTGAAGACGTCCTTTTTCTTGTCATTCTATTCCCCCCCTTCTTCTTATTTTCTATTTTTGCAATACTATGATGCTACTGTAAGTTTTATACTAAGCTATATACTAAGTTTTGTGCTTCCTCCCTCTGCTCCAGGTCTCTGCTCCCGCTCTCCAGGTCCATGGTCTAGGGTCTCAATTCTAGGTCTCTGTTCTAGGGTCTCAAGTCTAGGTCTCTGTTCTCGGTCTCTTGATGTCCTTGCTGTGTGTTTGCTGGTTCTGGACCGGTCCAGCATCTGTGTCATTTGTCGTTCCATCTCTACTCTTTTCTTTTGTCTCTCCTCTGTCCACTAACCCCACCCGGTCCGGGCAGATGGCCGCCTACCCTGAGCCGCTGGTTCTGCCGGAGGTTTTTCTCTTCCGTCAAAGAAAGTCTTTCCTCCCTGTCGTCCTTGTCTTGCTCTCGGTGGTTCTGTCGGGTTTACTCCGTACAGTCATGACTCATGAGGTCTCGGTGTTGAATTGTGAAGCATCTACAGATAACTGTGGATTATGATGTAACCCATACAAATAAAATTGAACTGAATTTTGATACACACAACATTTTCCAAACTGTAAAATTATGCACACAATGTTTGTATGAAATGCTCCATATTATTACACTGGTGGGATTTAATTAAATTTGAAAAAAAAAAAAATTCAGTAATTGCTTGAACAGTGGCTGAGACAACTATATACTGTATATAACAGAAAAAGTTATATAAAAGATATGTTTAAAAAAAATACATGCATCTTTTACATACAAGAGGAAATAACTTTTAATACTTTGTTACAGCTTTTCAATTTTATGTTTCAGTACCTTGAAATTTTCTACACAAAGCTTTAAACCAAACAGGACAAAATATATCAATAAACATAATTACATGCTGCATGTTTATAATTCTTTCTCCTGTTATGAAGGAATCATACGTTTTCAATGATGCTCAGAACATCCTGAAAATGTAACAAATACACTTTATTAAAAACATTGATTCCATAGTCCACAGACACCAGTCTGTATATATTAATCATTGAATAAATAGAACATATGAAGGTCTGAATCGGTCCGACTTCACTAGTGACCTGTTACTATAGCGACATGTCAATCAAACCACAGCACGGCAGTGATTTGTTGGATTGTTTGCTGTAATATCTTAATAACAGAGTAAAAAATTAAAGATGGATCATCATGTTACTTATTATAGGATCCAAATAAAACGTTTGAGACCATGATGACTCATGAAAAAAAATTATTGGTTTAGTATTTTCACATAGAATCACATGTATCTATGGGGAAAAAAGCTTCTTTGTCTAGCGCAGCGGATCCGGCAGGAGGAAATTTGACTGATTGATGAGATTTCAGCCTTGAATTGTGAAGTGCCTAGAGATAATCGGCGATTATGATTGGCGCTATACAAATAAAGATTGATTGATTGATTCTTTGAGCCAGACGATCGGTTCCCCAGTGGCCAAATGGTGGAATTACAACTTAAAGTGACTTCCGCATTGACCCTTTGCATTTTTTTTTCATTTTCCTTTCACGTTTGTTCATTTTTCCTTCACATTTGTTCATTATCTTTGTAATTTTGTTCAGTTTGAAGATAATTTTCATCCTTTTTTTCCTTCAGTGTTGCTCATTGTTTTCAATTTTAACTATTTTGTTCACTTTGGTGACGATTTTACCCTCTCCCCCACACACACACACACACAACACACACACAGCTTCTCATTACAAATATATGACAAAGGGTCAATTTGACCCGAACACACACAAGGGTTAAAGTGTCACCTGTGTACGTTGCTGCAGTGCTGATGGAGTTGTTTTATTTTGAAATCCCTGACAGGAAGCTAGTCTGTCTTCTTGGTTTCGAACTTGACGTTGATCGTTTAAAGTCACAAAGCACAGACAGAAAACGCACACAAAAACCTCCCACCGTGTCCGCGTTACATGCGGACGATTAAAGAGCCGTTTAAAGTGTTGACCGGGAAGACGAACCGGAAACGGTGAACGTGCTACGAGGCCGCGTGCATGGCAGACGGGCTGCCTGGAGCAGGCTACACCCCTACTCGCGCCTCCCGCTCAACTCGCCTTTTTGTTTTGACTGATTGTTTCACAACGCGAATCAAAAATAACACGAAGGCCACAAACAGCAGCGGGATGTGGGTTTAGTGCAGGCGCCGTTC
The DNA here is from genome assembly GCA_029823295.1 of Pseudamia nigra. NCBI lineage: Eukaryota > Metazoa > Chordata > Actinopteri > Kurtiformes > Apogonidae > Pseudamia > Pseudamia nigra. Next base: position 6,395 of record JAQQAE010014933.1, read on the forward strand.
ACTTACTAACACTGTCAAAGGCCATTTTGTCGACACTAAAGAGCTGGACGTGATACTTACAGGGGAGATGTTTGGTGTTGGTGGGGGGTCTTTAAACGTGTGCAGCGCGGCCGAGCTTCTCCCAGCGGGGTCGGTGGTCACGCCACGGCTGTTCGTCGCCAGGAAAGTCCGCTAAATGTGTGTGCGATACGGTTTAAAATGTGAGGAATCTGTTAAGAAGGCAGTGCTGAATTCCATCTGGTCGAGTGGCTCATCTGTCACGTCACCGGGATTACAACCGCACCACATCCGGTGCGCACCTTCACAATAAAATCCGTGAACGACAAGGGGCAGGGCAACGACCGAGGGAGAAACATTAAGTTGTAATTGCACCGCTTGGCCACTGGGGAACCCATCGTCCGGCTCCAAGAAGCTTTTTCCTATAGATACATCAAAGTAAGAAGACAGGCAGATGAAGTGATTACCCATCATGCCTAGTGCCTACTGTGCCATTCATCAGGCTGAAACTGTTAGAGCGGTTCAGGGAGCATGAGACGTCATTTTCACACATGGATTGGCCTCCACAGAGTCCAGGCCTTAACCCCACTCAGAATCTTTTGCACAGTGTCCGCCTCTCCCGTCGTCAATTGAAGATCTTGGCTTCTTTTACCTTACGGAGATTTAAAGGCTGCCACACAGTGCGAGTCTGGTTCAGGACAATTACCTCTGTTTACACGATGACACTTTTCTACAGGAAAATGTGACCATGTTCATCCTAAAATTTGTGTCAAATCTTATTTCGTAATGTCTTTTGGTTTGGCAACGTCGGGTCATTTTTATTTAGCAATAATTAAGATACTACATAATTTTTTGAAATAGTTTATGGTAATAAAAAGCCAGAAATTAATTTGTTAAACTCTTGTAATTCAATTCAATTCAATTCAGTCTTTATTTTTATAGCGCCAATCATAATCGCTGATTCACAAGTTTATGGTAACTTGTACTGGAGTAGAAAATCATTAGTATAAATTTAGCTTAACTTAAATGTGATTAATGACCGGGGGATTTTTACTTCGATATCTCTGGATTTTAAAACCTCATTTTCTGTGTTGTGATGAAAAGGTGAATTCATCGTATATATTTAAGAAAGTTTAACAAAAATGAAGAAAATTAATGAGATCACAAATAAAATGATTCACAAAACGAGCAGTAATTAATTAAAAAAATGCAGAAAAGTTCACAAACAATGAACTAAAGAGGCAAGAAAATGACCAGAAAAAGTAAAATAACATTTCGGGTTTTTGTAGCTAAGAAAAAAAAGAAGTCGAAATAATCAAGAAATTTTTTAATTGATCACAATAATCAAACAAACTAACTAAAATATGAAGTTTAGTTTTATGTACATCACACTCCTGTTAAAATCAACACTTATGCAAATAGTTTAATTAAGATGTTCATTTTTTTAAATTACATTTTTTGGCTAAACTAGCAGGAAATTACGTCACTTCCGGTCCCTGTCCCGCTATCATGTGCTAGTTTGTCGCATCTTTCCAGTCGCCGCTGAGACGCGTCCGGCTTTGCTCGCGTCAGCTCCTTTTCACCTCCTTTTCCGACACCTTTTCCCCCTCGCTGAGACACAGTAACCTCATAACTCGCCAAATATGCTTTTTAACTAGTAACACGCACAGTTTTACGGGCAAGAGGCATGAAATAATAAGGAAAAGAAAACTGAAAAACAGTCAAGGTCGGATAGAAAAGCTTTAGCCGAACGGACTCCTGATTAAAATCCAGACAGACTCACCTCTGAAAGCTGATTGGAGGAACGGCGTCACGTGTTTAAAAGCACGGACTCCGAATGAATCAGACTGCGTATACACATGACTCATGCTACTGGCAAAGAAAAGGAGCAAAATATTTAAAAATGAAAACAATGAACAACATTGAAGAAAAAAAAAGGATGAAAATAGTCCTTATACTGAACAAAATAACCAAGAAAATGAGCAAAATTATTCAGAAAGTGAAACAAAATAATATCAACACAACTGGCACAAAAAGTAAAACTATCCACGGAATTAAAAATAACCAAGAAAATGAACAAATGTGAAATTTTAAAAATGAACAGTCGTCCTGCAAGCCAACAAAATAAGCAACAAAATGAACCAAAAAATAAGCTATATATATATATATAAATAATGCTAATAATGAAACAATGTGTAAACATTATAAAAATATGTATGTAATTTTAAACACATTTATAACATGGTTTGAAAATTAATCAAATGCATCCTTTGGAGTGACTTAAATAACACCAAAAAAAAAAAGTACAATAAAACACCGACGCTTCTCATAAAGGAAACAATGTGGCTTTATTAAAGCTGCTTTTCATTTTACATACAATCCAGAATTACATATTTACAAATATACACATATGTCTCATTATAATATCTTTTCAACACCAGTAGATACAATAGGAAAAATTACAACAGTGGTCGCTGCAATGTGCTGCATAAAACAAAACTTAAAAATATATATATACTGTATATATAACCCTTCTCGTCTATCCGTTCACCGTGTGAAAAATACAAAATTTAATCGTGAGTTGACGAGTTTAGTGCCCGTGTCAGGTTTTCCAAAAATGGGCAGAGAATAAATGTAAGAAAAATATTCAGGGAGGGAAATTTTTAAAAAATATGAGCTACAGACACGCAGACATGGACATGATCCTGTTTGTCTTAAGAACATGCTTTTAAGAAAACAACGTGAGGTACCGAGAGGAAACGTCTGTACACGTGGAAAACGTCTCGCATCGATCGACAGTTTCACCCCCGAAAAGCTTTGAAAACTAGTTTTATTTCCTTTTTTTGTTTCAGTTTCAGGCTCAATTTGTCAAAAGATGGAGGGAAACTGCAGCCAATGACACACACACCAAGAACCGGCAAGATTGTGTATATTTATCATCACCTCGGCCTTTTGGGAAAAATTATTATTTATTTTACACGTGACGTGATTTTTTTTTTGTTTGTTTTTTTGAGTGAGGGTGGTGTTGGGGTCAAATTGACCCTTTGTCATATATTTGTAAAGAGAAGCTGTGTCGTGAAATCAGTACTGGAGTAAAAGGAAGTACAAGTACTCAAAAGTACTCGAGGTAGTGAGTAACTATGTCACAGAACAGATTCATTTAAATTTTTTTGGGGGGCGATTTGTTCATTTTTGTGGTTGATTTAAATCATTTATTTTTTTAAAACCTTTTTTGCTCCATTTCTTCAACACATTGTTCATTTTTGCTCGTTTACTTGATTTTTTTTGTCTTTTTGCTCATTTTGCTGGTTTTGAAGGATAACTGTTAATTTTTCCTTCACTTTTGTTCATTTTCTTGGTTCTTTGTTCAACTTGTTCAGCTTTCGTTTCATTTTCTAAATAATTTTGCTCATTTTCATCCTTTTTTCCCCCTTCAATGTTGTTCATCGTTTCATTTTTAAGTATTTCGTATTTGACCCAAACACCACACAAGGGTTAATGATGACACTTTATGGTATTTTCTGTCATATATGTATATATAAATGACATTACGGATGGAAACAGGAAGTGTTTCATTTACAGTGCACCTGCAGGGACTCGGCAGGAAAATAAAAAGTGTGTTTATTATTCAAAAATATTCCAGAACAAGCACAGGCCCAGGGTTTGTCATCACCCCCCGCTGTGTCTCCATGGCACCATGCTACCGGTTTAGCTCGCTACGTTATGGTCTCACTTAAACAAATATTGCTCTCTGGGCTGGTGCAAACATGTCGAGCAGGTCCTGGTTTAGCGAACGTGGCCGCCGTCACATGCCTGAGCGGGGCTGGGAGCAGAGGAGCAGACAAAGCCGGCTTTTGTTCTGGCGGCGTGGACTAGAGGAAGGTGACGCCGGGACGCGCAAGTCGATTCAGTTCCACCGGGTTTTCAGTCGCGTGTCTCCAACCGGGGGCCAAACGTTCACAAAGTGCCGAGGTTTTTGTCGTTTCTGTGCGACGCGCGCCGGTGAAGATCCGATCGGGCCGTCTTCGAGTCGGCTCGCGTTCGGCGGTACGAACGGGGTGAGGGTGCAAGTATGTCGTTGCACCTGCCTGGCCACTCGACGCCAAATCCGACATACTTCAGGCAGTTCAAAGTGTCGAAAAGTAGTTCCAGTCCGGTTTAACGTGACCGGTATGTTCAGGTGTGAACGCGTGACGTGGTTGGACGAGGAATCAACCACACATTTATGTTGAAAAACTATTTTTAAACCTGATGGAGGTGGTTTTGGGAGTTCTCAATCATCAGCCAATTCATGCATTTATCTTTAAAGGAGCGGTGCACGGCCAGGCTAGTGCCTTAACCCTCATGTGGTGTTCGGGTCAAGTTGACCCTTTGTCGTATGTTTGTAAAGAGAAAATGTGTCGTGTGGGGAAAAGGAACAAAATCATCACCAAAACATACAAAATACTTAAAAGTGAAAATGAGGAACGTTGAAGACAAAATAGAGGAAAATAATTTTCATACTGAACAAAAATAACCAAGAAAATGAACAAACGAAGCGAAAAAAATGAACAAATGCGAAGGAAAAACGAAAAGTCGTCCTGCAAAAACAAAATAAGCAAAAGGAAAATCAAGTAAATGAGCAAAACTGAAGAAACGGCACAAAAAAAGGTTCAAAAAGGGTCAATTTGACCCAAACACCACACGATGATGAAAAATAAAGTCGAGCCTCAAAAGGTAAAACAAAAAAAAAAAAATATCTGCAAACCAACTCTTATGTAACAACGCAACATGCCGAGGTTGTGTTTCGAGTTATGAAGCATCAGTGAATTTCTTCAGTTGGAGTCGACGTCGCCATTCCAAAAAAAATAAGCCAGTGTCGTCGTCTCCGAATGTGCGAGAGCTGGTCGTCAGATTTCATATGTTTCATATGCTAAAAGTCAGACTTTTGTACCTGGGGCCCACAGTTGATATTCTCCGTTGCCATGGAAAGTGCCTGCTGCGAGTGAAAATGTGAAGGCGACTGCTCGACACCACTGGAAGCCACTGATCAGTCAGACAGACGACGAACTACCTAAACACACTGGTATCACGCGTACAAGACATGGACAGTAACATGTGACCTGCTTGTCTCGTTTTCACAGTGTTTACGACTCGTGTGACACTAAAGCCGACACAGTCCAGTAAAATGTTTCCGGCCAGAACGAAGGTGTCGACAGTTTGTCTTTAGTGCAGAGATTCTAGATTTTAATGCTACAAATGTCAAAGGGGACCGTTTTCGTCCTGGTTCAGTCGCAGAGAATTTGCAGTTTGGGAGGAAAGTGATGAATTTTCTATTTGACTGGAAATAACTGGAAAAAAAGGAGGGTGTACAGTCCATTACACTGTTCATATTCGCAGGCAGGAAGATGAGGCGACGCGGACGACTGTCGGAGTCCGTCCAGTCAGAATCATTGTGACGCCACCTGGTGGGATGGTTTTCATGTCGACAGATGCAGCCGACGCTCCTCTGACCTCAGGTCAGGTCAGGTCAGGGTTTGATGTCGGAGAAGCTGGTGTAGGTCTCACTGCAGCTGGAGGAGGTGCTGAGGTTCCCAGACACACTGCCATCTACAGGACAAACAGCAGAACAACGCTTTAAGGAAACAAATGGTACAAACAAGGGGTCAACGATTCATTTTAAGTTGTAATTCCACCGTTTGGCCACTGGGGAACCGATCGTCTGGCTCCAAGAAGCTTTTTCCCCCCATAGATACATGTCATTCTATCTGAAGCCAATAAATTGTTTTCATGGTTCATCATGCCGTTCGTCCAAATATGGTCACATCCTGTTTTTGGCTCCAA
>JAQQAE010014934.1:0-12214 GCA_029823295.1 Pseudamia nigra
ACCTCTCTTATCTTTTTAAATGGGTGAACTTGCACATTTTTACGTTGCCCAATACTTATTGGCCCCACTGTACACCAAATCACTTTATTTTCATGCAGCTTGAGTCAGTAAAGGATGATTTGTCAAAGTTGGCCTGACAGGTGGGTAAAAGGGATCCAAAAAGGTCTTAACTGCATCCGGTGATGGTGTATGATTCCTGTCCACATGCACGTTCTCTCTGCAGCCGACAACGGGACCATCCACATGTGGGACTGGAGGACGGGATACAACTTCCAGCGGATCCACGCGGCCGTGCAGCCTGGATCCCTGGACAGCGAATCAGGAATCTTCGCTTGTGTGTTTGACCAATCCGAGAGCAGACTGATCACCGCTGAAGCTGACAAGACCATCAAAGTTTACAAAGAGGACGACACCGCTGTGAGTTTTACCATCATAATCAGATGTTTTAGTGCAGCTGTTCTCATGTGCTGCATCAGGGTGTCACTGTGGGAAGGCTGTGACGTCTGCCGGTAAAATATAAATCTATAGATTTATCGATTTTTATCCAGAAACTTTATTGATGTGCACTAGTTTTCACAGGCCTGTAAGTGAAAAGATGACAGGTTTATTTTGGTCAGTTTTGTTCATAATCTTCTTTATTTTTTTCATACTTTTAAAAATACTTTAATATAATGATCATTTTTTTGTTGATGTCTTGCTTTTGTTTATTACTTTTGTTAAGTTTTAGGCAGCCTGGGGTTTGTTTTAGACTATAATGACCACACGTATGTGTAGTCAAAGCATAACACACATTTTAGCTTCTTCACAATGAACTGTTCTACCCATCATCTTCTGCTCATCTGGGACTGGGTCACAGGGGGAGCCAGAGAAGGCCAGACTCCCCTCTCCTCAGCCATCCACTCCAGCTGCTGCGGGGGGACCCCCAGGTGATCCCAGGCCAGCCGCGAGACATGAGCTGTGTCCCAGTGCAGGGTTTGTAGCCGCGTCTTCGTGGTCTGTGAAGGCTACACCTGACGGTGGTTAGATGTGACGTCTTGCACATGGAGGCTGGGCAATTTATGTAAATGAGCACAGCTGTTCTTGCTCTTGTTTAATGACAGACGCCTGTTGTCGACCAGCGGCTGCTTTAAAATGGAGGATTTTTCACTTACGTTTGTGGTTATTTTGCTTTATAGTGTAATTCATGAATTGAAGATGCTCTCTTCCTCATAGTTGTTAAGTAAGTCATGCTCCTATTTTCGCATAATGTTGATTGATGTTTGTGTATGTGTGGTCGTTCCAAATGAAGATAAGACAACAAACCCAGGTGGTCAAAGCCTTTTCCACACTACTGTATATGTTTAGCTTTTTTTTTTTTAATGTACCTGGTTTGAATTCAATGAAACTGTGTCTCAACGTGACAGTCACTAGATAACGTTGGTCACAAGGAGATGCTAGTCGAGAAGCATTGTTTTCATGTATGTCAGCAGGTATATTTACAGTACGTTAACTCTCCTTCCTGTCTGTCTTTTTTTTTTTTTCCTTACAGACGGAGGAAACTCATCCAGTCAACTGGAAACCAGAAATCCTCAAGAGGAAGAGATTCTAAGGATTTTATTTGCTCTTTTTTTTTTTTTCTTAAAAACTGTAAAACTCATTTCTTTCAAACATTCTGTTATGGACACATTGATCAGTTTAACTTTAGTTAGAGCTTCTCATCAGGTCTGCACTATATGGACAAAAGTATGAGGACACATGATGGTTAAAACGGTCGTTGAGGAGTCAGTGTGAATATCTACGGCGTTTTAAATCCCTGGTCATAAGCACTGAATGGATGAACAAATTTAATATTATAATAAACAGAATAATCCAAATAGAATGAAGTGTGTAATAAACGGCATGAACAAGAAATAATGAACTTACCAAGAATATGAACTAAAATCAGCAACAATTTTTTAAAAATCAACAAAATGAATGACAAATAAAATAATCAGGGATTTTAACATGATAACAAATAAAGTGGACACAATGAATAAAACTGTCAAGGAAAAATTGGACAAAATTTGAAGAAGCAGAACAGAGTTGGCGCAGATTTTTTTTTTTTTTTTCCTTGAGAATTTTATTCGGTTTTTGTTCGTTTACAGACTTCTCAGTCACGTCCACTTACATTTCTTATTTTTGGTTCATTTTCTTGATTTGTGTCTTGTGCGTTTTTGTTTGTTTTCTTGATAATTTTACTTATTTTTTTGTTTATTTTGACGTGGTCCTGGTAGGTATTCATTTTCCGTTCATTTTCTTGCTTATTTTTTTTCGTATAAATTGTTAATTTTCTTGGTATTACGTTCATTTTGTCGATTGTTTTTTCAATTTTATTCACTGTATCGTTCATTGGTGTTTATTTGATGCTTATGTCCGGTACCAGCTCGTACGATGAGGACTGCCACGTGTTCGCAGGTGCAGCAGTCACGTGTCCGTTTACATTTGTCCACGTAGACGCTTATTCTAAGAACCATCTGCAGTCTTCGCTGTGCGCCTGTCGTCCCGTGAAGCAGCCGTTCTGAACCGCCAGGAACCTCTGCGACTGTCGGTTCTTGATGACGACGGCCGAGCGGTGGCCGTGGTCCGTCCGGTCCAGCAGCAGTAGCCACTGTTCGGACGCCGACGGGCTGAGCTCAGAGTGAACCTGGTCCGTGTCGGGGTCAAAACCTGCACCGACACAGAGTAGAAGCACAGAATAAAAACGGACATCTTACATCTACACATCAGCCGGTTGCACCGACACGGAGACGAAACGTTTTTCCCTCCATGCTCGCTCTGTGGTGTTTATTTTACTCCATTAATAAAAGACACATTTTTGACAGATTTTTGATTGTCTCTGGTGATTTTATGGATGACGTTTGGCAAGTTTTGTTTCTTACGTGGTGAATTTGTGTTGGGTTTATTTAAGTTGTTAAATCTTTGTTCATTTTTCAATAGATTTGTGGGACATTCTGGTCATTTTGGGTAATTTTCTTGATTTTTTTTTTTTTTTTCATTTTTCTTGATTTTGTTCATGCTGTAGAATATTTATTGTTCATTTTTTAATCAATTCATGGCATATTCTGGTTGCTTTGTTTCATTTTCTGGTTATTTTCTATTCTATAGGTGATACAGCCGTTTTCTTTATTTGTTTTAGAACATTTTGTCCACTTTATTGATTTATTTTTTCGGTTTTTGTTGATTTTATTCATGCTGTGGAATATTGTTCAATTTTCAATCAATTTGTTTCACATTTTGTTCATTTTAGTTTATTGTCTGGTTATTTTGCCCATTTTTTGTTTTTTCTTTATTTTTCCCATTAAAAGTATTATACAGTTGCTAATTTTCTCTATTTTTTTAATATTGTCAATTTTCTTGATTTTTTTTTTTTTCCATTTTTGTTAATTTTGTTCATGCTGTGGAATATTTGATCAATTTATGGCAGATTCTGGTCATTCCAGCTCATTTTCTTTTTATTTTCTCCATTTTTATTTTTTCTATGTTATGTATGTCCTACAGTTGCTTGTTTTCTTGATTTTTAGAGCATTTAGAATATTTGATTATTTCATGGCAGACTGGTCATTTTAGTTTATTTTCTTGTCATTTTCTCCATTTTTGTTTAGTTGCATAATTGTTTTCTACATTTTTGTTCTGTTTAGTTAATTTTGTGATTTTTTTTTCTTTAGCCTTAGCCTCATTTTTCAATGGATTTGTGGGACATTCTGGTCATTTTCTTGATTTTTCCATTTTCTTGATTTTGTTCATGCTGCAGAATATTGTTCACTTTTTAATCAGTTCATGGCATATTCTGGTTGCTTTGGTTCATTTTCTGGTTATTTTCTCTATTTTCTATTCTGTGTCATACGGTCCTTGTTTATTCTTTTAGAACATTTTTCCCACTTTGATTTATTTTTTCTATTTTGTTCAATTTTCAATCAATTTGTTTCACATTCTGTTCATCTGTTCATTTTAGTTAATTATCTGGTTATTTTGTCCATTTTTTTTTGTTTTTTCTTTATTTTTCCCATTAGAGTATTATAATTTTCTCTACTTTTTAATGTTGATTATTTTTTTCCATTTTTGTTGATTTTGTTTATATGGTGGAATATTTATTTGATTTATTTATGGCAGATTCTGGTCATTTTAGCTCATTTTCTTTTTATTTTCTCCATTTTTATTTTTTCTATGTTATGTATGTCCTACAGTTGCTTGTTTTATTGATTTTTTTTTTTTTTTTTTTAGATCATTTAGAATGTTTATTTGATTATTTCCTGGCAAATTCTGGTCATTTTAGTTTATTTTCTTGTTATTTTCTCAATTTTTGTTTATTTGCTTAATTGTTTTCTACATTTGTTTTGTTCTGTTTAGTTAATTTTTGTGATTTTTCTTTAGCCTTAATTTTATGTCTTTCCCATTAGAGTATAATACCATGTTATCAAATGTTATATGCGGATTAATTCACAGTAAATATTCCAGATGATTAAGGACTCACTGTAACCATATTCCTGCATAAAACCTGCATTTTACACTGCATTGCTTCGTATTTGTCTGCAGCTCGAGGCAGTAAAGAGTGATTTGTTCAAAACTCAGTCTTCGATTTGTTTAAAATTATCTCACCAGGTCTTAAAAACCATTTCATTGACGTCCCTCATGACATTCTTTGTGTACATCTGTGCTCACCGAGGTATCTGTGCGTGGCCACATTCCTGTAGTACTTGCAGCCGTCAGCCTTAATCTCCTCCCAGTAACAGTGATCTCCTGAGGCGTCACTGAGTTCTACTGTGTTCCTCATGTCGATGTCTGGGTGGATGTGAATGAGCTTCTCACCTGTCAATCAGAGGGTTGGTCACGGCTTCGAAAATAACACAAGTGAATGTATTTTGAGCACAAAGGATTTGCAAATCCTCAACCTGTCGTCACTTCAATACAATGCACTATAAAAACAATATTTAATTTTCAAACTGATCAATTTTATTGTTGTTTTGCTAATATTCACTCATTTATGAGTTTGATGCCTGTAACACGTTTCAGAAGAACTGGGACAGGGGCGACAAAAGACTGAAAAAGTTGAGGAATGTTCAGAAACACCTGTTTGGAATCAGGTGAGTGTCATGACTGGGTATCGAAGGAACATCCCTTAAAGGCTGTCATTCACAAGCGAGCACGTGGTCGAGGTTCACTACTCTGTAACCAACTGTGTAAATAGTCCAACAGTTTGAGAACGATTCTCAACAAAAATTACAAGGAGTTTATGGGTTTCATCATCTACAGTGCATAATATCAAAAGATTCAGAGAACCTGGAGAAATCTGCAAGTAAATAACGAGGCTGAAAACCAACATCGAATGCACGTGACCTTCGACCCCTGAGGCGGGTGACTTGCACATCTGTGAAAGCTCCATAACGTACGCTGCATCCAAGCAATGTCTTTAGCAGGAACATCCCTGATTATTTCAGGAAGACAACGTCAAGACACATTCTGCATGCGTTACAACAGTGTGGCTTCACAGTAAAAGAGTGGGGGTACTAAACTGCCCTGTCTACAGTCCACACCTGTGTCACATGTGTGACTCATTAGAAAACAACTCAGACCCCACACTTTTGAGTAACTGAAGAAAATTCCACCTACAAAGCTTCAACAGTTAAGTGTCATCAGTTGCTAATCACTTATTGAGGAAAGGTGATGGAACACGGTGGTAAACATGACCCTGTCCCAGCTCTAATGGAATGTGTTGCAGGTATCAAATTTAAAACATTACTAAAACAGCATTAAATGTCCTGTCTTTGTAGTGTATTCAATCGAATATAGATTGGAAAGTATTTGCCAGTCTTTGCATTCTGTTTTTATTTACATTTCGCATTATGTCCCAATTTCATTGGAATTGGGGTTTGTCGTTTTTGGGCAAATTATGACAGTTTGTTAGTATACGTGTTCAACAGGAGGATATGATGTTTGTTTCTGCCTCACACCTGAGTCGTGCAGGTACAGTTTGGAGATGGCGTGACAGAACCGCCGGCCTGGTTTCTTCTTCAGGTGCTTCTGGGCTGGATTTGTTTCGGACTCGTCCACATCCTGTTTGTGAGGTTTTTCCACAGTGAGGAGGTGACCTGCATTAAACATGATCTCCTCTTCCAGAGAACGGACACATGTCTCAAACTGCTCTTCATCTGTGGCTGCATTTCTGGAAAACAGTAAACATTACAGTCTGTCTGTAGTACAGTACACTGAACAAAAATATACACACCGCACTTAAAAGATTCAGTATTTTGGGGGAAGGATTATTCCAGTCTTTTCAAAATCTTGTGCATATTTACAGTAACAGAGTACATTCAACCTCAATTAGTGACATAACCCAATATAAGAGATAATCCCTACAGCAGACACGTGGAATTAAGAGGCTCATCATGGTGTGTGACCATTACATGGACACTTCCTGGACAGTGGACAATACAAGGCCACCATGGAATGAAATTTTTACCAGAGTGACAAGATGCCCCAGATGAGCAGAAACAGTGGAGATGTTTACATGCTGGAGGCTGGTACAGTACGTCCATCAGGGCTGTAGCCACACAACTGAACACACATAACTCAATGATTTCTCAACGAAGGCACCGTTTCCACCAGACATGTCACCCATTGAACATCTCTGGGATGATCTGGATAGATGTGTACGATAAAGAGAACCAGTTCTACAAACTGTCCGTCAGCTCTGTCAAACCCTTCAGGACGAGTGGAATAACATCCCACAAGAAAAAATCAAACATTTAATTAACGCTATGTGAAGAAGGTGTGTGGCTTTACACACAGCTGTGAATCAACCCTGTTTTTATAAAGCTTCTCAGCTTCACTCTGAATTGCACTGTTCTTTCCATTCACTTATTGAAATGTTTATTTTGATATGAAGAAAAAATTGAAACTGAGTGGAAAAAATACAGTAATACATTTTAGATTTTTGTTCAGTATAAAAACTTGTGACTATCTTCTGTTCACCTGAAGTCGACCCAGAGCAGCCCTGCGGTGATCAGTCCTAACCACTCACTGGCCTCCCAGTCGTTGGTCAACATAACCGGCACGATGACCACCTCCCTGCTGTCTGCGTAGTTCAGCTCCTTCTTACAGCTTCGAGACGCCTGGTAGGCAGGAGTCATGAACGGACAGATCACTGCCGCCTCCTCCACACCAGCCGCCATCCTGCGAGCACACACCAGAACACACACCTCTCATTACAAGAACACCCATTCCTACCATCCTGCAATCCCCCCTCATTCTGAAAAACAATCTAAATGAAAACAGAATATAATGATTCGCGAATCAAAAAAGATGTTGAAACTGGGACATTTTACCATTTCATGTAAAATATGAGCTCAGTTTGAGTTTGATGGCAGCAACACGCCTCCAAAAACTTGGAACAGGGTGATGTTTCCCAGTGTGTAGCGTCTCCTCTTCTTCTCTGAAGGTCTGGGAAGTGAGGAGACCAGCTGCTGGAGTTTTACGAGACCAGTGTCGTTGCATTTTTGTCTGATTCTCGCTGCTCTCAAGCCCTATGCCTTTGTTGCTGGATTTTTCATTAAAATTATGTGTCATGTTTGTTGTCATAAACACTATGTTATGTGTTTAATGGTTTTAGAACATTTAGTATATTTATTTGATAATTTCCTGGCAGATTCTGGTCATTTTAGTTCATTTTCTTGTTATTTTCTCCATTTTTTGTTTATTTACTTAATTGTTTACTACATTTTTTTGTTCTGCTTAGTTAATTTTGTGATTTTTATTTAGTCCAGCCTTCATTTTATACGTCTTTTCCATTAGCATATAATATCATGTTATGACCCCGCTCCCTCCCGGGTCATCCAACCCCGGTCTCCCCTCATTTTTGCAGGCTGAGCTGCAGATCAGCAGCGCCTGGGCCCTGTGTTCACTGACCTATAAAAGAACCATCACAGGTTTAGGTAGGTTTAATGTTAAGTGTCATGTTTGTTGTCATATACAGTGCACTATGTTAGGAGTTGTCTACGTTTGTTTGTGTGAAATGTTGAACATTTTGTAACACAAGACAAATTTCAGAGAAATCTGACAATGAAGTATAATCTAATGATGCGCCAAACATTTTCTGTTGGTGAAAGGTGTGGACTGCAGGCAGGTCAGTTCAGCACCCAGACTCTTCTCCTGCGAAGCCATGCTGTTGTGATGTTGAAGTATGTTGAAGTCATTCCCTGAAAGAGGATGGGATGCGTATGTTGCTCTCAAAGCTCTATGTACTTTTCAGCATTGATGGTGCGTTTGCAGACGTGCCGTCGACACTGATGCTCCCCCACGCCAGACTTAGGAACTGTTTGGTGATAACAGGCTGGATGTTCCTCTTCTCTTTAGTCCACAGAACATGGCATCCATGGTTTGTGGAAAGGTGATGTAACACAGCATTAAACATAGCCCTGTCCCAGCTCTTTTGGAATGTGTTTGCAAAAAAAAAAATTCATTAGTTTGAACCCTAAATTTCCTTTCCTTGTAGTGTATTCACTTGAATATAGGTTGAAAAGCATTTGCAAATTGTTGTATTTGGTTTTTATTTATATTTTACTCAGTGTCTCAACGAAAGCTTTTAAATTGTTCTTTTTCGTCTGTATGTTATCTGAGTTTGCTTGTATTCATGCCACTTTTATGAATGCAAACCTAAACAATAAGGAGAATAGCTGCTCGACACCTGCAATACTGAACAATTGAACGTTAATAATAGTATTGTGCTTGGTGGGAACAACCTGTAATTTGCTGAAGTATTTACTGACTGGTTTGATGTTTCAAAAATTCCAAATGGCTTGTTGTGTAGATTTTTCAGACATGGCAGGACTGAGCAAATTCACATTTTCACAGCTTATATTTTTACACCATAGACTTTAAATAAACCTCCGAATGCAATAAAGATACATTTCCACAGTAAACATGAATATAATAATGATTTGAGATTTTTTTTTTTTTTGGAAATTTACTGATTTGAGCATTTTTATTATGAGTTCAGCTCTACTTCTGCATAATAAAATGTAACTAATGTGTCTTTAAAGGCCGTCAGACACTGGCTTCATTCAGTTATAAGAGTCACCGTGGGGTTTGAACACATTCCTTCGTACTCACGCATCGTTGATGTTCCCCGTCACCCCTCCTTCGATATCCAGCCACACCGGCAGACCATCATCTTTTAGGCGGTCAAAGATCTTTTTCACCAGGCTCTGATCGTCCCACTGGTAGGAGAGCATGATGTGAGACGGCATTTTCTGACAAGTCCAGCAGTCTGTGTGAAGCTGCTCTGAACATTTCAGGCTCTGCTGTTTGTTTACTCAGGTACAAAGTTGCCATTACACCTGTTGCTGGGAAACACTGCTTCAACGGACCGAAGGGAAGATGCAGCCAACCCAGGAGACGGACGGAGTACTATATCCCTCCGGCAAACGCAACATTTTGTCAAAACTTAGTACAGACGAGAGATGATGAAATGATAAAAAATTAACAAAATGAAAAGCAAATTGAGCAAGGTGTGTAGAAAATTAACAGAAAAATAAGCGAAATAATATTGAGGAAAATAAATGCAAACAGTCATTTTCTCAGTTCAACTGTTTGTTGAGTTATAGAGAAAAATGACTAACGATTTTATTGAGTGTTGTGAATATTTTTTCAGGTTTTTTTTCCCCTCTCTTTATTATGGCCCTCGAGACCAGGTGAGGGGCCTCTGTTATCTATAAGGATTATTATTCATGGGGATATTTCTTAGGGCCTAAAATTGGCATGCTCATTAAAAAATAAATCATATTTTTGGGATTCGAAAAACAGCCTTTACTAAATGGCTCAACGGCACCACTTACAAAATATTAAAATGTTCTGCCCTCAGAGACTGCTTTTCCCAGAAACACCCAATTTCAGAAGCGTGTGACACACCAAGACCAAGCCATGGGTCGATGGTGCCCATTCATTCCTTATGGAAAGTTGATCAGTGACAATGAAGCAAAAATAATTTCAGATTTCCACACTTTGCAGCCCACTACACGGGCGTAGAAGGGCAGATGCACATGCGTACTAGTGATGCATCACCTCGCCCTTTCCCGGACCTCCGTCTTGGTCCAGTGGCTCCTCAGATTGGGCTTCACACAGCCTCGTGTGAACCCAAACAGTGTGTGAGTATGACAGTTATCATAACTCATTAATACATATTCACATCTGTACCAAACCTGCTATGTCCTGAACAGAATGACATGTTAATATTCAGTCAGAGACACAGCGCTACCTTGTGGCAACAGAAAGTACACTAGCTGCATTTTTTATGTTGTCAGTAATCCACCTCACAATTGGGCAAGTACATCATAAAGCCTCAACAATGCCACATTGCCAAACTTGGGAAAATTCATCATTCCCTGTTGCCATGGTGATACAATTGTCACCATGAAACAGAAAGTTGGAAAGGGTGGATAGTTCTGAATCTTGGCACGTATGTCAAGAGGAGAGTATTTTGTTGTTTGATCCAGGTTTTTGGTTAGGATGTGGCAAAGTGGCTCAATAGCGCCCTCTACAAAATTTAAAAAATCAACCCTAGCGCCAAGGTTTATCTACACTTTCCTGGTTTGGTAGGTTTATACGTCCAGTCTGGACACACAATAAATAAATCAAATGTGAATAAATATAAAATTAACAAAAATGACTAAAAGATGATAAACTTGGCTATAAAGTGATGTCAATAATGTATAAGTACTGTACATGCAGAATTTTAGCAAAGTGACCTATGTCAAGTTCATCTTTGACTGTAAGATTTATCCTAAAAACTAATTAATATGCACTGGTCTGTTTTAAGAGTGAATTTCAATATCAAATGTGTATTTTATATTTGAATTTTTCTATTAATATATTATACTTGAGCTATCTTGCAATATAATATTTGGTACTTTGTCATTGTAATATTTTGTTACTTTCTCCACTGCAACTTGTATCATATCCTGGCATGAAGCAACTGTGACCAAGCAATTTCCCCTGGGATTAACAAAGTATTCCGATTTTACAGTGTAAAAATAAACCTGGATATGGATTGTAGAGGAACAGTATGGGTTTGCAGAAGGTGGAGTCAAAGCTTTCGCATCATATTAGCAGCCTGTTTGGCTCTGCTTTCACTCCTCATCTGGGATTCTCTTCTCCCTGCAGTGCTTTGTTTAATGCCTCAACAGTTATCAAATCATTAATTAAGCCAGCATCAAATTTACTCCCACAGAGCCCGCTGTGTGTGTGTATGAGTGAGAGAGAGAGCGAGAGAGAGAGCGAAAGACGGACAGACAGACAGACTGACTCTCCTGCAGCTTTGCACATACTAAAGGTCTCAAAGCTCACTGACAGAAAGCTCTCCTTCACCGCAGGGAAATGTAAAATTATTTTACAATAAATGCTGAAATGAGTTTGACAGAGTTCATACTTCCTTTTACATAACAAAAGAAAAACACCAGCAGCAATTTCTGCAGATTCACAGGCTGTGGTATATACACTGCCTGGCCAAAAAAAAAGTCACACACTAATATTTTGTTAGACTGCCTTTGGCTTTGATTACGACACACATTTGCTGTGGCATTGATTCAGTAAGCTTCTGCAATGTCTCAACATTTATTTATGTCCAGAGTGGCATTCAACTCCCACCTCCGGCGGAGCTTCGACCATGTCATGGGGGAGGCGGGGGACTTTGAGTCCGAGTGGGCCTTGTTCCGTGCCTCTATTGTCGAGGCGGCTGTTCGGAGCTGTGGCCGTGAGGCGGTTGGTGCCTGTTGCAGCGGCAACCCCCGCACCCGTTGGTAGACACCGGTGGTGAGAGATGCCGTCAGGCCTTTTTGTCCCGTGGGACTCCAGAGATAGCTGATGGGTGCCGACAGGCCAAGCGGAACGTGGCTTTGGCGGTTGTCAAGGCAAAAACCCAGGCGTGGGAGGAGTTTGGTGAGACCATGGAGAATGACTTCCGAACAGCCTCGAGGAAGTTCTGGTCCACCATCCGGGGGCTCAGGAGGGGGAAGCATTGCATCGTTAACACTGTATACAGTGGAGACAGGGCACTGCTGACCTCAACTGGAGACATTGTGGATAGGTGGAAGGAATACTTTGAGGAACTCCTCAATCCTACCAGCATGCCTTCCTCTGAGGAAGCAGAGCCTGGGGACTCTGGGGTGGGCTCTCCAATCTCTGGGGCTGAGGTCACTGAGGTGGT
>JAQQAE010014935.1:0-12213 GCA_029823295.1 Pseudamia nigra
ACAGTCGGTGGGGTTGTTGTCTGTGTTGTTGGTGTTGTACTAGGTACAGTCGGTGGGGTTGTTGTCTGTGTTGTTGGTGTTGTAGTAGGCACAGTCGGTGGGGTTGTTGTCTGTGTTGTTGGTGTTGTAGTAGGCACAGTCGGTGGGGTTGTTGTCTGTGTTGTTGGTGTTGTAGTAGGCACAGTCGGTGGGGTTGTTGCTTGTGTGGTTGGTGTTGTAGTAGGTACAGTGGGTGGGGTTGTTGTTTGCGTGGTTGATGTTTCACATGACCACACCACACAGCATACTCTTATCTTGTAGTTGTGACACTTCATTCTTTTCTGGTCTTCATGTTTACAAATTAAACCATAGCTGACATTACATGTGGCATTTTGCTTCATCACGGTTGTATATTCATCAAACGTCATACTAGGAATCCGTGTTCCTCTGCAGTCAATGTACATTTTATCTTCACAGATTTCTTTGCCACTATTTGTGATGTTCTCATACATTTCCCAGTCATCTTTGTCAATTGCTGGGTTGTGTTCATCATACCAATCAGTCCATTCACAACTTGGAGTACAAGGTGTACTAGTAACAGTTGTAACCTGTGTAGTTGCTGTTGGTGTAGGAGTTGTAGTAGGTACAGTCGGTGGGGTTGTTGTTTGTGTCGTTGGTGTTGTAGTAGGTACAGTTGGTGGGGTTGTTGTTTGTGTCGTTGGTGTTGTAGTAGGTACAGTTGTTGGGGTTGTTGTTTGCGTCGGTGTTGTAGTAGGTACAGTTGGTGGAGTTGTTGTTTGTGTTGTTGGTGCCGTAGTAGGTACAGTGGGTGGGGTTGTTGTCTGTGTGGTTGGTGTTGTAGTAGGTACAGTGGGTGGGGTTGTTGTTTGCGTGGTTGATGTTGTAGTAGGTACAGTGGGTGGGGTCGTTTGTGTTGTTGACGTAGGTGTTGTAGTAGGCACAGTTGGTGTGGTCGTTGCTGGCTTTGGAGTTGTAGTCGTAATAATGGGACATTCCTCCACACACTCCTGAGTCTCCTCATCAAATATAGGTTTGTCTTCAGGACATTTTGGGTAACAGCCTGCAAGTGTCATACATCGTAATAAAATAGTTATTCCAAGAAGGAGTAGTGTATTCAATCCATAGACTGTATACACTAGTGGACAATGTTACCATGATGTCATGGTAACTTTCTGAAGGGCTGTTTTGAGGTCAATTGGGTTGTCACTTCCTGGCTGCCATTTTGGAGCCAAAAACAGGATGTAACCATATTTGGATGAATGGCAGCAGGGCTGAGCATTCATGCCAGAGGACTCATGGGAAGCTAATATTAGCTGCTAGCTTTCTGAAGCAGTAAAACTTTACCACACAGTATCAAAGTCATATTACAGTGCTGTTAGTGTAAACACTTATGCACAGCTGTACTCGAGTGTGTCTCAGATAAACATATACCCACGTTGAATAAATAGAAGATATGAAGGTCCGAATTGGTCTGACTTCACTAGCAAGGTGTTACCATAGTGACATGTCAATCAAACCCCAGCATGGCAGTGATTTATTTGATTATTTGCAGTAATATCTTAATAACGGAGCAAAAAGTTAAAGATGGACCACCACATTACTTATTAGAGAGTTCAAATAATACATTTGAGACCATAAGGACTCATTACAAAAATTTATTTGCTTAGTATTTTCAGATAGAAGTCCAATGTATCTCTGTGGTAAAAGGCTTCTTGGAGTTGGACGAATGGTTCCCCAGCGGCCAAGCAGCAATATTACAACTTAAAGTTACTTCCGCATCGGCCTCACTGAATAGACCTGGTCATTGCCCACTGGTTCAATCCACCTATTTATCTGTCTGTTTGTCTGTCTATTTGTATACATTATGCTCTCTTACCTTCCAGGTTGGGTATAGGGTTACTACAAGTTCCGCCTGGATTCAAACAGGTCTTGTAACAAGGTGTGTGACAAGGGCTGTAATGCCAGGTGCAGTTCCCTGGGCTGTTGTAGTAATCACAAAACATAGCTGGGGAGAAAACAGACAGTGTGTGTCTTCACAGTAACATACATAATAAAAAAATCTGAAGAAGAAGTAACCTTTCTCTGTGATTTAAATTTGTGCAGGTCTGTGCCTTTGATAATACACAGTATAGTGTAACTACAGTACTGTATATGAAACTAAAGGTGGTATGCACATGAATCACTGCTTTTAATTAATTTAATTTAGCATCACCATTATGTAGATAACATTAAAAGAGTACAGTAAATATGTCCACAATACTATTGTTCTTACTATCTCAGTTTCTCACCTCTCTACTGTCCTATTCCATGTAATAAAGGCTCAAAAGTTAAAAATGGAGAAACTGTGCTTGTGGAGGATTTATCTAAATATTAATATTGCTATGATGAATTTAAAAGCAGGGTTTTGTCCCAGAACAGACTAAACATCTCAGTGCAAGTGAAAGCTGTTTACTTACGACAGATTTCTGGACTTCTCCATGCAACACAGACACCGGCCTCAATGCAAGCCTGGGCATATGCTGCAACTGCTGAACAGAAACACTCACAGTCTCCTCCAGTGTCACACGCACATGAGTCGCTCACACAGTTTTCATAGAACAAACCAGGAGGTACCTGTTCAGTGTACAAGTGTCATTTTTTCAGCTTCTTCAGTAGTTTCAACAATACTGAAGTGAACTGAGAGGCATATATGTTTTTACCTTCTGTTGGCAATCTTTAAAGGTGTCACTCTTTATAATGCTGCACATCCTTTCAGCCCATTGATGTCGATTTTCTGTCACTTCACAAGGGTTGACACTCGGCTCTGCATCTGGGCAACTGCTGGACACCTTCCAGCTGTTTGCAAATTCTACTGGATTGCTCACTACCAGCTGACCCTGGGTAGTGAAGTCATTCTGCCCATCCCCATCAAAATTGCCACATAGGCCACATACTTGTCCCTGTGCAGCAAAAATGAAAAAGTAATGGATTCAAAATTATACATTAAATATGCTTTTCTTTCTAACTTTTCTACTATGATGTTGGAAAATAAAGTATTTTATTCCACTAACTTCACATTAAAAACAAGTGCGACAGGTGCCACACAGGCAGTCATGTGGATATAAAAGCATTTTCATTTAGAAAAAACTTCATAAACTAAAAACTTACTCAGACAATTCCATAATCATATTCACTGTGACTTTAAATGGTGACTCACGCTGTGCTGTGGTTCCAGGAGGATACGAACAGTCGTTTTGCGATCCCACATCACTGCCACGCCAATGTCTGATTCAATGACCAGGTACAAGCCAACCCTTCGTATTCTGTACGGAATTGTTTCACCATTCGATTCGTTTTTATATTTACGATCTGACAGTATGATTTCAGCACGCTGTAGTGATAGGTAGAAAATAGTATGTTTCAACTATAAGAACTGCAGTGTGATAGGTTTAGTGGAAAAAGTTTGTAAGCTTTTGTGTATATGTTCTTACCCCCAGATGGATTCTGATAGTTTTGGAACATGTGGTGCCTGTAGATCCACACCTTATATTTTCTGTGATGATATTAAAATCGATGCCTTCTGTTCTATTGCCACATTTGTTCTTAAATGAGAGCAAAACATTCTTCAGCTATATGTTTGTTTAACATGTCACTGACTTTGGCTGGTAAAATTTTTTTAAATGTGAGGTACAATATTCAGATTATATATCTCCTGGCATATTTCATTCATATTTCTGATGATGGCGAGTGGTCTTCCTTGGAGCAACATGCATAAAAACTAGGGCCGTCAAAATGAACGCGTTAATGTAGATGAATCCATTTGCATGATTAATTAGATTAAAGATTTGAATGTAATTAACGCATGCACAATGTGCAATAACTCAAAATCCAACAATAACACCCATCGGTGTAAATAAACCGCTGATTACTGGTACAAAACTCAAAATCCCACAGTGCAACGGTGGTCAGCTGACATTATTTTCCCCTCCTGATTTGCTGCTTGTTTTTCCGCGGGAAAACAAGATGGCGTCTCGAGGCAGATGCTTGTTGAGGCATAAATATGCATTTTTCATCGTAATAGACACAGATAAGGGAAATGTAACTCTGCGGTAAGCTGCTTTAATCTATATCGGAAGTTACGATATAAATTGAAGGACATGTTTGCCGGCCTTTAACACCTGGGCTATTGGGGGAGGATTCTGGACTCTCTATCAGAAACTGATTACACACAGCGCAGCCACTGATTATAATGCATATTTTCACATACACTCCCCAGCTCTCTCTGACCTTGCTTTGTTCATGTGTGGAACTGTAACTGTCTGCTAATTGTGCAAGTAGAGGGTTTTTTTCTATGTGATCATAATCTTGCTCACTTATGAGCTCTATGTTGATAACTATGCTTTTTTCTCTCTGCCTAATGTGTCACCCCACCCCTTCCCCTCTTTGCCCCATTGTATGAGGCGCCTGTCGGCCGCCGCGTCACTAGGGAGCCCTTAACATGAGCGCACCTTAATGTCAAGTAAAATTCCTTGTATGTGTAAAAGCATGCTTGGCAATAAAGTTCATTCTGATTCTGATTCTGATCAATTGCTGAGGCATGAAGAAAATTTAACTTATTACATGTGTGTTATTTACCGTGACAGCCACATAACCACATTTTCCTTCAAACCCATATGTTTTGTGGTCAAATGTAGCGTAATGACCACCTCCATAAATAGTGCAGGTTTCTGCACATTTTTCCTCTGTGCACTGCCATCTTCCACTTTTGCAGGTGCTAGGTGAATGAGATATATTCAAATATAACATTCAGTCAAATTAGATAATATCTTAATTGTGCTATATTCTATAGTATATCTGATCAAAATGAAGACAAACCATGTGTTGCACCCATTAGGGATCTGTGTTCCAGAGATGTAGAAACGGCCATTATGCTGACATGGACATTCCTGTTCTTTCACACAAAAACCTTTGCCGTCATCAACAAGCTCATCTGGACACCGACAACCCGATTCACAATCTGTGGCACTCTGGGAAAACATTTTACTGTGAGCAAGCAAAATCCTGAAAGAACATCAGTCCAAGAAGCTGCACAATTAAATTCAGGAAATACATATGAGAATCTGTACCATGACAAAGCATTTTCCTCCTTCCTGGTTTCTTCCTGATATTTATATATATTTGTCACACTTAAATGTGTCAGATCATCAAGTAAATTATAACATTAGACAAATTTGCCTGTTAAATCATGGATTAAATGCAAAGATGAGTTCAATTTCACTAGCCACACCCAGGCCAGATTACTGCCAGACCTGCTGAATCAAGAAATCATTTGAATAAAATCTGTCTGACAAAGTGAAATAGAGGAAAAAGGTCTCAAAAACAAAGAAGAAGGAGAGGCGGAAGAAGGCCTAGAGGAAGACCATAGAGGAGATTTATGCATGTGGTGAAAGAGGACATGAAGTTAGTTGGTGTGAGAGAAGAAGATGCAGAGGATAGGGTGAGATGGAGGCAGATGATTCGCTGTGGCGACCTCTGAGGGGAACAGAACAAACTTGGAACAGTGATGAACCTTCCTGGGAGTGGCCAGTCTACAAAAATAACTCCAAGAGGAGACCAAAAAGAACGCAAAGGCTCGTCTTTGGGAAATATTCTGTGAACCATTGAGGCCAAAGCCAAACGCTTTGGAGGGTGTGCATTCAGTTACATCTTCTGTAAAACTAACATGGGATTTGGTTAAAAAGAACTTCATACAAACAGTTAAACACAGTGGTGGGATGTGAGGTTGTAAGTAGTGTTGACTGGCAGGTCACTTGTTGAATCATATTAGTGTGCCACATACGATGGCTACTCACTAGTTTGCCAACATGGTCAACTGGACCTTTAAGACAATTCTGCAAAAAAAGTGGGCCAAAATTCCTCGCCGGTCATGTGAAAGTTACCACAAAAGCCTGATTGTTGTTGCTGTGAAGGATAGGTCAACCAGTTGTTAGGTGTAGTGGGCAAATACTTTTTCACAAAGGGCCAGGTAGGTTTGGACAGCTTTGTCCCTTAATAAATGAAATTATCATTTAAAAACTGCATTTTGTACTGAGGTTATCTTAAAATGTGCTTGATGTGAATTTATGCCTGACAAATGTACAAAAATAAGGAATCAGAAAGGGGTAAATACTTTTTCACAGCACTGTATAGTTATTTTTAAGTGAGAGTGTTGGGCACAGTGACAGAAATAGCTTACACAATCTGCATTGTCCAGATTTAAACAAGTAGGAGCACACTGCACTCCAAGCTCTCCCGAGGCTGCGGTAGAGCAGTTGAAGAACACTTTGTGTGGTGGACATGCTGTAAAAGAAAGAAAAACCAGTTTAATATATGCTGTTTCAACCAAATGCATGTGTTGTAGTAAAATAACTTACATAATGAACGGGTCCTCCATGAGTGGCAATGGAGCACTCCATTGGTGCATACACTACAAAAGCACACCAAAGATGCATGATAGACAAAGGCACTGACACAGATTGCTTTTATGTCTCTGAAATGGAGATGACTGATTTACCAGTGCTCGTCATTGATGTTGATGGATTTTCCTGGCTTGATGTTAATACCATTGTGGTAGCAGTGACATTTTGCCTTGGGGACACAGATGCCATTGTCGTCTAGGTAGAGTCCCTCAGAGCAGGAACATCCATGCACAGGCAGGAAGTCAGTGGTGCAGCTCTGCTTTGAGGCCAGTGAGCTGCAGGTCAGCTGGCATCTCTGATGTGTGTAGGAGAATGTCTGAGACTTGGGGCAGTTCTTGGTATATTTATCTGGTTTGTGCAAAATGTAAAAAAAAAGTTACATAGGAATTCAAAGACTCTTCTCAGTGATGTTTAATATTAGCTGTTTTAATGTTATTTTTGTGACATTTCATGATGTTTTTAAGATTTTCTACACGTCTGTTTATACATGTTTATTAATGGCTTTGTATATAGTTTTAATACAATGTTCTTTTTCCAAAGGATTTGTACATCTAGTTACTTATACTGTATATGTCCAACCTCCTAACTGCCCTCTTTATGGTTATGGGTAGAGGGCTGTAGGGGGACAATCTCCTCACTGCTCTGCTCACCTCATAACCCCAGCCCACCTCTACAGATATCCTACGAGACAATTGAGGTGTGGATGTATGCTTTTGGCTGTTTATTTGATTTTTTTTTTTTTTTTTTACTTTGTGTTTGCCTCACTATTTAAGTTCAGAGTGCTATTTAATGCAGTGGTCCCTCGTTTATCGCGAGGGTTGCATTCTAAAAATAACCCACAATAGGTGAAATCTGCAAAGTAGTCAACTTAATTTTTTTTACAATCATTATATTTGTTTGAAGGCTGTATATTATAGCTTTGGCTTCGTTCTGCATTATAAAGGTGCGAGAGGGCATTTGTTTCCAAAATAAGCCTGTTTCATCCATATTAAAACGATAGATGATCGCTTTAAATTTGTTGTTCACATATGCCTCTGCTCCAGCAGTATCCACAGAGGGGGCCTCTCTGTGCAGAGAAACACTTTTAAGTCCAAAGCGTTTCTGAAATTTGTCAAACCAGCCCTTGCTGGTATTAAATGGGCTTGGTCACACTGCTAACAATCAAAGATTTGTGTAAGTTTGGCGAGCTGAATGCATTCTGTACTGTACAGGAGACACAGCAGGAGGAGGAGATTGATTGACGATGGCCTACATTCCCTGAGCCAATCAGGACACAGAACACAATGCGCCTTCATACGCTAAAAAAAAAAAACATGAAAATTGCACTAAAAAAAAAATCAGCGAAACAGCAAGGCCGCAAAAAGTGAACTGTAATATAGTGAGGGACCACTGTATGTGTTTTATTATGACCCTGATGAAGGGCACAAGCCGAAACATGTCAGTCTACATTTCATAAACTCATTCTATTCTGCAAGTGCTGCTGGGGTCTATTGAGTCAAACTAATTCGGTGACTAATAAAACTCCATATTTTTAAATAATCTGTCTATGTTTCAGAAATCAGATCAAGTATAATATTGAAAATGAGTTGGTCAAAGCAAAAAAGGAATGTGAAATCAGACTGAATCACAATCTAATCATGATTCTAATTTGAATCACCCCTTCAGCATCTATTGTTTATTTTTTATTAATTCATACATTTCTTATTGCTACTTTTTAACCCCAGCTATGCACGAATACCAGATAAAATGTATACATTTAATTTAATAGTAGGGTAGATAAATGCAAAAAGCATACAAATTGTTCACTATATCATACAAGTTTCAAAAGTGGCCCAAGCATCCACCAAACTCTGCTTTTTAATAAATGTACATTGGCCACTCAAAAGTTTAAAATAGTGACCATTTTTTGAAGATGGCTGCTATTTGACATAAAATTGTATTAATTTCACACTTGCAGATTTCTGTGGCCGATTGGTGTGGCTGTAATAAATTAAATATTTGTCATATAGCAATAGAATGCAAATTGTGAAGATTTATTAGTGAAACTAAGACTAAGTAACATTTTTTATTTGTACTGTATTTTGAAATAAGCAATTATGGATATAAGGTGGTAGCAGAGGTAGCACAAATTCAACCACGTTATCTGCACAGACTAGTCCTATCTACTCACCAAACTCCATTATCTGTGTCAAGTTGTGTGGCACAGCTGAGCCATTTACAAATATGTTTCTGTACAAATCTGATCTGGTCATGTAAAAAATAACACTACCATCATTACACTTCATTTCAAAAAGATATCGACCTGCAGCCAAATGAGATGGCACTGTGAACAATCATTATTCATGACTTTGTCAAATCACAGGGTGGACGTTTGATCTGCTTTGATTTTGAGCTACCGTATTTTCCGCACTATAAGGCGAACCGGATTATAAGGCGCACCCCCCAAAAATGTCATTTTAAATTTTGTTTTGTTTTTATTATCAGGTGCGCCTTATAGTGCGGAAAATACGGTACATTAGATGGTATATGGACAACCAGGATTAAACTGGAGGAATGATTGGATCACGTGTAAATTTATGGTTCAAATCTGGTTTTATTGCACACACTAATGAACTACAGTGGTAAAGGATAACCCGTCTATCTTGTGAAAAAATGGCACATATTATGCCCAGAAGAAAAACTCACTGGACTAAGTCTATGTCAGGATGATAGGAATGAGAAGTTGAAATCTCCCCCAACACACTACACTATATAGATGGATGGGTTCTCTATGACAGCAAGAAAGAGTGAGAATAAAGGTTCACTGGACTGGGAGGCAGCCAACTTTGTTTCCAGACCAGCTAGTCATTCAGTGGTATTTTCTTATCGTATTGTTTTTGTTTATGTTTTTGGAATATAATCTGCTTCATTTGTTAATTTTTGACAAGTACAGTGACATTTTCATACTACTTGCTTTTTATATTCTTAATCTTCAAAATATAAAGTTAGCCGTGGTTATTTTCTTTTCAACTCTGAATTAACAAGATGTTGGAGAACCCCCAACCCATCAGAATGCCACTGCACTGCTAAATTTGGAACTTTCTAGAAATGCAGTCAAAAATGCACTGGTTCCAGTTTATTTTGTTCATAAGAATTGTCCCTAAAATAAAGGGTGTTCTAAAACACCAGAGTCCCTTAAATACATATTTTACTGTATATGGTTCATTGAGTCCATCTGTTGACAGTGTTTAAGTTCAAGAAATCAATTCTATATATGAAATGAGCTAAATATCTTGGAAATCCTGTAGCCAAATTTGACAGTATTGAAAACAAATCTGCAAAATTTTATGTTAGCAGTTGCTATGTTTGAAAATGGCAGCCGTTTTGAATTTTTTTGGTGGCCAATGAGTTATTCCAAATTTAAGACTCCTGGGTAGTCCGTATTACACATTTGATGCTCGTATGACCAAGAGAACGGTTTTGCTACTTATCTGCCCCACTATAAACTGACATTTATCATTGTGATGGCACAATCCTGTTATGAACCAGTCAAAAGAACTGTTTGTATTTATTTAGAGTGGATCAGATGAGGTGCCTGAAAGGTTGAAACAAAAAAGTGAGACATTAAAAATAAATAATATTGTCATGTTATGCTGTTTTCATTTAAGAACACCGGATCTTGACACAAGTCCCAGTGCTGCCTATCCTACCTGTGGTTCAGTGGTGTTCTATCTGCATCAGGGTGAACATACTGAATGTCGCTTTCAAAAAATGGCAGAAACTATTAGAGGTCGACCGATTATAAGCACCAATATTCGGAATTTTGACGTTTATCGGTATCTGTGTTTTTTTAATCCAACTGGCTGATATCAAGAAATCAATTAAAAACTGTTTTATTTCAGCTCAGCTGCCCCTTTCTCTTTCTCCCTCCTGCTACTTCTGTCTCCAGCATTGTTCCGCCCACGGCGCCATCTGATTGGTTAAACAATCCACAGTATGTGTAAGAGACACTGTCGCGGAAACTGTCCTCTCACACGCACAGCGGATGTCGTGTGCAGAACCACACGACAAAACACGTGTTTGCACTTTCCAGAGAGCAAAAACGTCTGTCAAAGGTAAATGCAGAAAACTCTCCCGAAATTGTAATAAACATCCCACTGCTCTATATCTCATAACCTCTTCTAACGTTACTGTGTGCAGCAGAAAAACATATGAGCGGAGTAAACATTAGCAGCTCTGCTAAGCTAGTAGCACCTCCCGATATGTCTGGGAATTACTTGAAACAATGCTGTTATTAATATCAGTGTGTAAACAGTCTGTGATTGTAGAAGCCTGTGTGTGTGATTGAGAGAGAGCGCATAAGAAATTCAATTCAGTCTTGTTTTGTTGCCGTATGTGAATTTCCCCTTTTGTGGGATCAATAAAAGTATATCTAAGTACGATGAGATAAAGGCTGAGTAGTTTTTAGTATAACATTAGCTCGCCGGTCCTG
Source organism: Pseudamia nigra (assembly GCA_029823295.1). Lineage (NCBI taxonomy): Eukaryota > Metazoa > Chordata > Actinopteri > Kurtiformes > Apogonidae > Pseudamia > Pseudamia nigra. Next base: position 10,909 of record JAQQAE010014935.1, read on the forward strand.
CTCTCAGTAGACTATCAATGAGGAGAATGTATGTAATGTGGAGAATTGTGTGTTTGTGTGAAAGTCACATGAAAAACTCTACAGCTCACGACTACTACAATAACCTATTTATTTTATATTTATTTGGTTAAATAAACATGCTTTAAGCATTTAAACAAAGTTAAGTGTTTGTATTATTCAAAATTTTTCCGACAATTTTTACACTTTTACTACAAATGAATATTAGCTCCAAATATTGGTTATCGGCCTCCTTAGCTAATTAAAATTGGTATCGGTCCTGAAAAACCCATATCAGTTGATTACTAGAAATTATCTGGGTAGCAAAACGTGATATTCAAATCCATACTGTTAATGTTTTTGAACAAGTGGCCCTTTATGTCATTTCACCATACCATCATTTACGGCAGATGTCCTTACCACAAACATTGTCCATCCAGTTTGTCAGGAATACTCCCTTTGCTGCACAGGCCCGGGCGTAGGAGGAGAGAACGGCGCACAGACAGGCCTCACTCTTCTCACAGTTACAGCTGGAGTAAATGCATCGCTGCAGGAGACAGCAAACAGATTTAGACAATAAATTATACTCCAGTCAATCAAATGTAGTGATAAAACAATGCATAAGTATTGTTGCACCTTGTGGTATGGCTCTGGATCCACCTCTGAATGACACTGTGCAAAGGAATGGTCTGGACTTCGTAACAAGGCACACCAATGTTTGGCATATCTCGCTAAGAATGGAGAACAAAATGACCTCTATTTTCACCAAAATTTAAGTTTGAAAGACAAACGGATGACTTGCACAAAAACACTTAAAAGACTGAACTGCATAATGAGAACCTGCTGCATATTCAAGCAGGTTTGTTTACCATTTTCCAGACTAAGGGAACAAGGGTCATCAAGTCTTTCCCCTGTGTCTCGGCACATGGTGTTGGCTTTCCAGGAATTTGCAAAGGTTGTTGCAGTTCCCTCCACGATTCCCTGAGGTGTCCTCATGTCATCAGACATGACCATGTTGTAGTTCCCACATAAACCTGAAGTATTTGGAATAGATTTTAGATTTGTTGACATCATCTTGATCATATTGATGAGCATAATATTTCTGTGCTTAGCAGATGTATTAGACCACCTCTTCTATCTGTCCCAGATGTTTTACTATATCACAGAAGAATGAGGAATTTCAAACTGAGTTCATGTGCTTGTACCCACACTGGACTCCAGCATTGTTCCGCCTACTCTTATACATCTAGACTCTTTCTCATGTACTAATCTGTTAGAACTAACTAAAATAATCAACTCAGCAAAACC
>JAQQAE010014936.1:0-12213 GCA_029823295.1 Pseudamia nigra
ATGGCCGCCTACCCTGAGCCGCTGGTTCTGCTGGGGGTTTTTCTCTTCTGTTAAAAGAAGTTTTTCCTCCCCCCTGTTGCCTTTGGCTTGCTCTCGGTGGTTCTGTTGGTTTACTCTCTGTATAGTCATGAGATTTCGGTCTTGAATTGTGAAGCGCCTAGAGATAATCGGCGATTATGATTGGCGCCATACAAATAAAGATTGATTGAGTGATTGTATACAACAGAAATAATGGTTACAAATCACACTGAAGTCATGACATGCAATAAATACAACCTAGAGCACCTGCTTTGGATGATATTCACTGAATGAATGGTGTTTCATTTCAATTTTAGGCATAAAACTACTGGTTTAGGATTGGACAAAAAAGGTCAGATGGACAAAACATGTACAGAAACACTAAGCATGAAACAGATGACACACAATGCAGGACACAAATCTTATCTCCTGTGTGGGAGTCCAAGGCTTTGTTGTACCACCATAACCACCCCAGCCTCTTCCTTTTTGGAGTTAATTCCACTTAACCATCGCTGGGTGTATCAAATCAGCTGACTGGTGTCTACAGATCTATCCTCCTCTAGGCTGCATGGTGTATTAAATTCAGGCCAGAGGTGAAACAGGTCCATCTATTGCATACTATTTAAAAGTGATAACAGTGACCATGATATTCGTTGTTCAGTTGAGTGAGAAAGGCTGAATAGTTTAGATGAAATCCTTTGAGATTTGTTGACACCTATGTTTAGCGTCAAGCCTGTACACTAAAACTGTTCCAGACTACCAATATGAAATTATTTTTGTTTAGACTAAGTAGCAACTAACCTGCTTTCTCATGTGTAAAACCCATGCTCCATTAACACAATAATAAATGATATCAATGTGCCATTCCCATTCTCTTTCTGGCTTAACGTCTGTAAATCCTACCATGTACACAGACTGCTGCATTGTGGGTAGACTCCTTTCACCCTCTGCCCTTTAGCCAGGTAGCAGCTGCTCCAGCCTTGAGCAGATAGCCTGTTAGCCTCCCGGTAGCTTCTATAATTACCAACAGTGTCCTTTCTGCTAATATCACAGTTGCCTAATATGGAACACAGCTGCTCCAATCACATGACTGCTCCTTGTTGCCATGACGAGCTAATTATCTTGCCAATGACAGCAGAACTGTTTATGCGCAGAATGTGCGTATATTAGAGCAGATGTAAAATTGTGTGTGAGTTGACAGGCACATGTTCACAAGGCAGTAGCAGTTGACAGACGTACACAAGGCATGTGTATGTACCGACACATCTGTAGAGCTTAAACAGCGAGTATGTAATCAGCAAAATACATGGATCATATCTGCGAAGGAACATGATTATTTACCAAATGTCAACATACTGGCATTTACTGACACACAACATCTCTAGGGTTAACAAAGAATAGTGTACAAAAGTTGAAGGATGACCAAAGCACCAACACAAGTTCATCCATAAGTTGTTTCTGTTATACAGTATATTCACACCATAGTGGGATTATTCAGCCTTGCAGATGATCATGCATCCTGTGATACACCCTGTCTGTTGGATTTGGCACTTTTTGTGTGCACTAATTTAAACAGTGCTATTTACAGTCAGTAGACTGGTTGCCATGACAGCAGGTCTCGTTGCTTCCTGCCTCCTTAACATAGGTGACATTACATCCTCCTCTGCATCGTTTTATTCATTAGCACCCGTAAGTCTCTGCATCCTCAAAGTTCCTAGAGTTTAATCCTAGGAAATCCTGTTCCTCGATGTACGGACATTGCTCACAAAATGACACAGCTCAAATGCGCATTCAAAACCTACAATGTGTGTGTCACTTCTGTTTAGTATTTCTTCTAAAATGATTAGTTGGAGAACTGCGTTATGCAATGTACTAAATATCCACGATGGTTATTTTTACAATTAGAAATGGCAGCAATTCAGTTCCTTAAGGCATGTAGACACAGTCGAGACAAACGTCTGATCTTTGGGGATTTTCACACACAACCATCTCAAGGGTTAACAAAATTAGACCAGTGTGCCCTTCCTACATGAGCACTCATTGTGATGAAATGACAAGGACACATACTGTTTTGTTTTCAATGAGATATTCTGGAGGATGACACTGAGCACAGAAAAAGCTATGGGCTTTCTCAAATACTTTGGTAGAGACAGACAGCAGTTTCAGAATAAAATACCATGCCTCAACTTTTTACAAATATATTTTCCATCTTTGTTACAATGTTACACTGGCAGCTCAATAGGTGCTGATAGTTTAGCATCTAAAAAGACATTGGTGTAGTTAAAATTCAAACAAAAAATAATTCTAAAATTGAAAAAGTAAAACAAAATTGGTAGTTTCAGATTATGTGACAGCACGTAGCATATAACTTAATACAACATATTAACTTCTTAATGAAGACAGCAACAAAATGTTAAGATGAACAATAAAATTGTTTTAATGTGTCCACCACAATAAAATTTAACAAAGGCTCACTAGAAAAGTGTCAACTTCTGTGTTCTGTACAGTAGATACAGTACATTGTAAAACTGGCGCATACAACCTTCTCAAAATTTATTTTAACATTTTTCCACATTATGTACAGATAAAATCCACAATAAAACCCAGCTGGCAAACGTCACAGAAATACAGCGCAGCTTGACGCTAACAGCAGCTAACCTCCATCTGCAAACACTTCTTGATTGAAGCTAAAAGGACATAGCTAGAAGGGTAGTGAAGCAGCGGATTAGCTTGGCTACCGCCGCTTTCACGTAGCAGAAAAGGAATTTACTGAATGCTACCACTGTTGGTTAAACAAGACTTTTTCCTGTTTGACTGCAGCCTGTTGATCATAATTTAAAAATGTAACTAGAAACGCCATTCAACCCTTCTGTCACTGTCAGGGACAACTGCTGCTTCATCATGCGCCAATCGGTCTAATCACAGAATTACTTTTTCATACTTTCCATCTACTCGTCTATTTGAGCAGCTAGCTTGTAGCCAGCTTTGTAAAGGAATGCACTTTGGTAGAATTGACCAAATGCCCTGGGTGTTAGTCACAACAATGACAACAGCAATAATCATAAGAATAATGATAACTGAGTAATCTGAGGTACAAACATGAAAAAACACATTAATGCAAATGCTAGCAGCTAGCTAGAGCACCTCTGCAAAGAACTCAGTGCAACTGTAGCAGGTAACAACTAGCTATGTGCTACTAGCAATCAGTAAGCGGTAGGCTAGTGTTAGCTTCACGGTAGAGAGAACAAACATCAGTGCAGCAGCTAGCGCCTTGACGCCAGTGGTCATTAGGCTAGTGTTAGCTTAGCCCTGTCGTCAGCAAGAACGACCTTCTGTCCTGAGGTGTCAAGTGGCGACAGTCGGCTGATATGTGTCTGTACATTGTGCAGCCATGTTACACAACCCCCTCACACCACAACACACACATATATATTTAAAGATGTCAGTGCTAATCACTTTAAAGCTACAATCTGCGGTTCAATCGCTAACGCTCATCATGTTGGCTTGTTTTTAGCTCTGTAAACACTGTAGAAGGTCATTAACATCAGGAAAACCCAACAAAAAAAAATATATGAATATTGACCATTTTATTTCCTGTCACAGGGTATTGTTTGGTTGAAAAACTACAACTGGTTATTTTCATCCTTGCTCATACTACAACGTAGTAGCCATGACAGCCCCACCCCACAAAAATAAAATTAATTTAAATAAAATTAACACTTACACCACCCTGGTGGAACAGGAGCTGAAATCCATCCAAATAGTGTGAAATCAAGCAATACAGAATAGAGGCAAGAGTGTTGTGTGAATTTTTTAAACATAAGCACACAAGTTATTTAATAACAATGACAATCTACATAACATCTATTAAACTGTTTTTTAAAAAAAAAATCAATGTTCCTTCATTCTTTAGTTTAAAACTGCTCTATGTTTTGATGAATTGTATTTTTAACTAATGTTGCAGAAATAAAATACAGAAATAAATAAATGTTGAATGGTATAACTTGAGAATGCCATCGGTCATCCTTTCCTGGTATTAATGACCTTCGTGATACTGATTAGCATCAGGAAATTATACAGACAATTAAAGATACTAAGTATCTTTATTTATGCTAAAAACAATCCAGCATAAACTTGTTTTCACTCCATAATAGATTTTTGCATAAAGTCTGGACTAAAAACTGCACTCGATGTTTATACCATGGCCACCTATCAACAGAAATAGGTGTTGGCACCATTTTAACCAACATTTGTCTAGATTCAGTGTTAGCTGACATTTTACGGATATTAAAACTCATGCTATAATGAGGAGTGGGAGTGAGAGGTCTTGAGCACTCAAATGGAGTCTTTGGAGACTGCTAAAATAAATCTATGAGCCAGTCAGCAGCTTGAACTCCACAACATAGATCTCGACATCTTGAACTCTCTAGACATTGGTGACGTCTCTGTTACCACACCATTTCAAATGGTGTTTTCCTGCTAAATAGAGTAAAACATGTAACTGTTGTCATTGTATGTGTGTGTGTGAGAGCTAGGTGTGGCATGGCGATGAGATATTGAAGGCACAAAGTTACGACTCTCAGCACTCAGTCTCACTAAAAAAATACAAAAATAAAAAACACAATCAACCAATCAAATCCTTAGAAAACAGACGAGCAAAAGGAAAAAAATCTGAGGACTGACCCCTCCCCCCAACAAACATCCTCCTCCGTCAGGTTCCAGAACAGGGCGGAGCTTCCCCTGAGACGGGTGGAGCAGGTAGTGTCTGTGTGTTTTACTTTCAGTTCTTCCTGTGCATTATGTCCTTGACGTCCACCATCTGTTTGCTACATTACATCACGGTTACAAGGCGATGGCACAAATAATGGACCGTGGGATCTCCTTGCTCCTCCTCCTCCTCCTCTTGTATGAGTGGAGCCAAACTGCAGAGTGCGTCCAGATACAGCTGTATGTGTGTTTGTTTGTGTATGTGTGAGGGAACAAGCTTCGACAAAAAGTTTTGTGTTGCACATACAACCTGACACAAGAACATTCAAGTATGTTATGAACTGCACATTAAAGAAAATTAAGTTAATAAATATAAACGTGTAGTAATAAATACCCCCCCACACTCACACAAAAAAAAAAAAAAAAAAAAAATCACATTAGCTGAACCATTCGTCAACTCTTACTTTGATCATCGCTCTATATTACCACTCACTCCATCTACTCCAATTGTTAACGTGACTGACTTTGGATTGCTTTATTACACATCAGATCTTCAACCTTAAAACATTCACTATAAGGTTCAAACTTCAAAATTTTTTGTTCTGCTGTATAAATATACATTGTGTTATTTGACAAACTCTTATGCCCAGTTGTGCAGTGATGCAATAAAGCTAAAGGTTCAGGGCTCCAAATCAGCAGGTCCAACATCACTCAAGTTCACAGCTTGAGTCAATATATTGAAGAGTTTTTACTTAAGTGTAATCTTTCTTTCTGTAGGACTAAAAATTTGGTTCATACGTTTGATTTTTTCATTCAGTCTTTGTCATTTGTTTTCAAGCTTTCTCATTTGACTGGATTTTAGGCTCAATTGTAATGTCCAAATACTGCCAAACACATTTACTACTGCATCGACGCCCATTTTTGTTCTTTCAATAAATTAGAGACTTAAAATTCATATGAATAAAATCATATAAAACTCGAATATTGCCATGTCAACTACATTATGGGTGTACACAGTCAAGGGAAAACAGCAAGTTTGGTTAAATATGACAAATGTGTATTTATATAAAACTATGCTGTTCTCCCAGCTGTTGTTTGTCTGGTAAGTGACAAACTTTAGAAACATGGTTACATGTAATCATGGTCATGATCACCTGGTGACTGAAACCCTACTGTATGAAAACATATACACAAAAGGTGAAATTATAATTAAGACAGTTTAAATGTGTTAATATATTTAAAATCCCTGTTATGTCCTTTCAGGTCTCAAATATAAAAAAAATGCTTTAATTAAAAAGGTTGATTTTAATCTACAGCAGTTTATGGAGCTGATTCACTTCAGCATGACACCTGATTAATACTGGGCCAGTAAATTGTAAAAATGCAACTCCAGGCTTTTGTTAAAAACTCATCAACAGACCTAGAATAGAAGTGAACTACTGCTGTGTTCTCACCTGGACAAAACACTCACACTATAAAATATATGGAAAAATGTAACAAGTATGCAGATATCTGAAATACCCTGTATACAATTGTAAACAGGGGATTAACCTGCCTGACTCACAGCTGGTGTCTCACTTCATCCTATGGATGTTGTCATTCACGTCATTGGGAAAATCATTTCCGTCAGCCAGAAGAAGGAAACACAAACTGCTGTCACCGAGGTGTGTCCTTACAAGCAGGTATGTCCACATACAGTACTATTGCGTATACAGGATTTCTTGCAGAATAGATGTTTTCAGATGTTACATTATGGTTCTGAATTTATATATAATAATGAGGAAAGTTCCTTCAGGCTATTGCTGTTCTAATTTCACTGATAATGTTAACTTCAAGTTACAAAGGTTTTAGGAACTGATATAAAATATTGTTATATTGATCATTAAACCCAATTCCTGCATCAGAGATTTCACTTGTAGTGCAAATTAAACGACAAGCAGCTATTTTTTCCTCTTCCAGTCCAAAGTTGGGCTGCGGTTTTTGTGTGATAGAGCCCCTTTCTTTTAATGTGATTTAGAGCTCTTAAATCTTTCGTCTGCTTTCTTCTCTCTTTTTCTCTCTGAACATTCCATGTCCCTAATCAGATTCATACTTCTCACTCGGTTTTTACATTCTTCAACACCTCTCTAGTCTGTCTGATAAAGTTCCAAAAATGTAAAACACAACTTTGAATCTGAGAAGTTAAAAATACCATACTGTGCTTTGTAAGGCTGGGCAGTGGAGAGCTAATGGACTATGGCTAAAAGAGGCTAAGGCTACCCACCAGACTTCCAAAAAAGGCGAACAGAAAGCCAACTATTGACAGTTGACTACTGATTGCTAAACTAACTGCTAGCTAGCAAAATAATCAATAGGTACCAAAGTGACAGCTATGCACAAATAGCTGTGCAACAATTAATCAGTGGTACTGAATTAACCAGTTAACAGTTAGCCAGTTGACAGCCACAAGGCTAGCAATGCTAGCTAGTTATCCAGCTAACAAGTAGATGATTGTTTTTTTGTATACATAATTTAGTCAAAAATTAAAAAGTGATAACAAATGCCATCCTCAACTTCCCAATGGAGAGGTAATATATAAGCTATTTCTCAGTGATATGAAACAAAGTTAAGCAGGCTAAAAGTTGCATTTTGTTTCAGCTGTACGGTAACTAGAAAATTGTGGAGAAACATTTAACTTTTGTGTAAACAATTTTATGACACCCTGTGGTGGCCTGTGAGATGTGCTGAAACCTTGTAAAATTAAGGTCAGGAATTTTTTATTTTTGGTGGCTAATTGTGTGTTCAACTGCTAAAGACTAGAAAGCGTTGTTCCCTCTGTCAGCACCATGTTTGTTGAGAATCATGTCTGTGTGTCTAGAGCTACTCAGTGTTGTGTTTTGATTGTCTGAGCAGCTCTGCAAACACTAGGTAGTCTTTTCTTGATTTGCTGCTCAACTTGTGAAACAAAGTGTCTTAATGAGACATGACTGAGAATTTGAGGAGTCTGAACGCATTCCAATTTTTCAATCATATTTTCCTCAGCATACTTCCAGAAACACATCCTTACCTGGCCATTTTAATAAGGTTCTATTACTTTATTTGTCCTGAACGCACCCCAAAGCTGTGAAAACCAGCATTAAGAAACAAACACTCTTTGAAACTGGCCTGACCAGGTTCATTTAGGTCCAGCTGGCTCCTCACTGCTGTTCATGAATTCAGCGCTTTTTGTCCACCACAGCTAGTGGGGTGCATTCATTCTCAGCTGACCAATTTGGGCAGAACGGTCCGTGGCTGAATGTTACCATTGGCATCTGTGATGGCGGCTAAATTAGTCCTGGTTTTGGAGGAGGAGGATGTGGTGGTTGTGGTGGCATGTTTGGAGTTAGACGTGATGGCTCCGTCAGTGGTGGTGGTTCCTCGTTTGGATGAGGTCTTCTCCCCTGTGGTAGTTCCTGTTGGTGGCTTTGGGAGTCGCCTCTTCAGCCACGGGTGGCGCAGAGCCTGGCTAGGTGTCATCCTGAGCACTGGGTCCCACTCCAGACACTGTTTCAGGAAGTCCAGAAACAGTGGGTCATTGCAGCCTTTCAGTGCTGTGCTCCAGTCTTTGCTGCCTGGTGGGCCCCGAACCTTCCCACGGCGTGATCGGCCTCCATTGAGCACAGTGGTCCCATCTGGTAGTGTAGTGACAGTACAGTACCTTGGGTAGCCTTTGGATGAAACAAAGTTCTTGGCTCGTTTAGAGCCATCAAGGAGCTTTTGAGTGGGCATGCCCAGTAGTTCAATGATGCAGGCCAGCTGGTCAGCTTCATCTTCACCTGGTAGCAGTGGATAACCAGTTAGTAGCTCAGCCAGGATGCAACCCAGGGACCACATGTCAATTGGCATGCCATAACGAGAACCTAGAACAGAGAGGTCACCTAATAAACATTAATCAACCTTTAAAATGATCACAACAGCTGACATGGTACCTCATTTCCTACAAGTCATATATTCTTAACAATGGTATCTTAGCCTCCTGGTAAAATGCCAAACTTAAGAACAGAAATAAATATGAATGCTGCCTGACACTAACAACAGTTTTCGTCTCTATAGTGTATTTCAATCACTGAACACTCTACAGTTGAGGTTTTATATGATTCACTTGCTTATGATGATCTAGAGCCTTATAAAAAAGCTTAACTAAGGCCAGGTGATTGTCTGCCTGAGTTTAACTCATAAACCACTTTTAAGTGACCAGACAGTGTTGCCAATATGACAATGCCCAGAGGCTCCTTGTTCAAACATCCAAATGGCTCCACAGAAACCTATGGGAGATATGGCTGAAGGTCTGTTCATTTTATTTACAGTCTGTCGTTTTAATTAAATGAAATTTAATTTAATTTAATCCTGAGGGCTAATGATTTGTCTTGGGACAGAAAAATGTATGCTGATGGACAAGACAAGTTTCTCATTCAGTGTTTCCTAAAAGTTCTCAATCTATGACACACCTAGCGATTTTTAAAAGCACCTCCCTTGGGGCCAGCTCAGGTTTAGTCACTAGATTGTTGAGGCCTCACATGTATCAGCATTTCTCTGAGTTCTGTTTACAGTGAGAAACCTTTCTGTATCTTGCTACAGTTGCTATTTTTGACTGCAGTATACTTCAAATAATCACAAGCCAGAAAATGTGACACATGCCACTATGGGCTATCTGCTTAAGGGTTACAAAATGTCATTTCAACCAGCAGCTCCTTTTCTTTTATTTGTTGTTGTTCTTACCCAGAATGACTTCTGGTGCTCTGTAGAACCTGGACTGGATGTAGGTGTAAACCCTCTGATGTTCATAACAGCTAGACCCAAAGTCTATCACCTGCACACAGAGGGAGAAGCCATTTGTAGTGCCAGAAAATGAGGTGGTTACTCCTTGACAATGGAAGATGATGCATCAGTGTTTCAGTCTCACCTTAATACCGCTGCGTCCCTGCTGTTTGAGTAAAATGTTCTCAGGCTTGAGGTCGCAGTGGATAATGCGGTTCTTGTGCAGTGAGTCCAGACACTGCAGGATGGAGTGGGCAAACTTCCTGACCAGCGGGAGGCTGAAGCCCTGGAACTTGTTCTTCTTGATGAGCTCATACAGATTCATGCTTAGCAGTTCGAAGGTCATGCAGATGTGGTTTCGGAAGGTGAAATTCTCCATCATGTGGATAACATTCATTGTCCCATCCTTGTCCTGTTTCCTGAGGTGCTCCAGGATGCGGATCTCCTCTGCTGCCTGCCGGTGGAACCTCTTTTCATTGCGGACCATTTTCAGAGCCACATGTGTCTGTGCTTTGTGGTCAAAGGCCTTCACCACCTGTATGTGGAAAAGATCATCTCACCATCTTCTAGAACTTTTACATTTTATCAATATTTAGAATGTGCTGATACTGGAAATAACACAGAAAAATTCTTGAAGTTAGATTTGACCAACCCTATATTTTATGAGGAGTTCTGAGCCAAATTGGATAAATACCACATTTAGGGCTTGTGTTCACAGGGAGCGTTTTTAGTGCTGGCAGCATCTTGTTTAGATTCAAATCCTATGTAACTGCGCACCATAAAGGGTTTTTTGCACTCTGCTGAAGGTATTTTGCCACTCAGTCTTTGGAACAGAGCTGTGTTCCTCAACGTCACTGCCCACTTCTCAACCAGTTAAAATCGAGAAGAGGACTTAGGAAGTCAACGGTGTAAACTTCTCTGCACCATGATGGAGGGGAAACTGGCTGACAATTTAGCTTATGATGTAACACAGATTACCATCACCTTCTGAAAGAAGTGACCATCCACAGCATCTACTACAGTTTGGAAACATTACTGTGTGAAAAGGACATTTATACATGTCACTCCGATGCAGCCACAGATGTACCTCTAACTTATTCATGTGATTACTCCGTTTTAACTATGTATCCTTGTAAACAATGTCATTAGGCTGTTATCTGTGCTTTAACTCCTCTCTGCATCCTTTGTGTTCACTGAACTGATGTCTCTTCATTGCGACAGATGAGGCAGACACTGACTGAGCACAATGCAAAATGATCGGATCAAATCTCTAAATAGGCTTTATCTTGATAAAATGGCCTCAGATTTCACATTTAAACAACAATATTCTCATCCCACCCAACAAAATCTTAAACCAATATTTTGTGAGCTAAAATAGTAGCATTCTAAAATGTATTACGTATAGCTCAATGTTGAACAAATTCTTGAGGTTCACCAACATCTGAGTGACAGTTTGTGATCATTATTGCAGTAAGTGCTGAGCAGAAGCACTCAAAAAGTAAGGAAGAGGGTGATGCCAGTGTGAAAAACACTGTAGAAACAGAGGCCCTGTTTCTACAGTAAAAAGTAATGCACAAATAAATGATTTTCACATAGAATTGTACGCAAAGCATCAAAGTGGATAACTTACAGTGCATCCTGAAAGTATTCAGTGCTTCACTTTTCCACAATTTTTTATGTTACAGCCTTATTCCAAAATGGATTAAATAAATTTTTTTCCTAAAAATTCTACACACAACACCTCATAATGACAATGTGAAAATGCAAATTTATTAAAAATAAGAAAAAAAAAAAACTGAGAAATCACATGTACATAAGTATTCACAGCCTCTGCTCAATACTTTGTTGATGCACCTTTGGCAGCAATTACAGCCTCACGTCGTTTTGAATACGATGCCACAAGCTTGGCACACCTACCCGTGGGCAGTTTGGCCCATTCCTCTTTGCAGAACCTCTCAAGTGCCATCAGGTTGGATGGGAAATGTCGGTGCACAGCCATTTTCAGATCTTTCCAGAGATGTTCCATTGGATTCAGGTCTGGGCTCTGGCCAGCTGGAGTTGTTCTGAAGTTGTTCTGAAGCCACTCCGGTATCTTGGCTGTGTGCTTAGGGTCATTGTCCTGCTGAAAGGTGAACCGTCACCCCAGTCTGAGGTCAAGAGCGATCTGGGGCAGGTTTTCATCCAGGATGTCTCTGTACATTTCTGCATTCATCTTTCCCTCTATCCTGACTAGTCTTCCAGTTCCTGCTGCTGAAAAACATCCAAACAGCATGATGCTGCCAACACCATGCTTCACAGTAGGGATGGTATTGGCCTGGTGATGAATGGTGCTTGGTTTTCTCCAAACGTAACGTTTGGCATTTACTCCAAAGAGTTTTGCCTCATCAGACCAGAGAATTTCGTTTCTCATGGTCTGAGAGTCCTTCTGGTGCCTTTTGGCAAACTCCAAGCAGGCTGCCATGTGCCCTTTACTAAGGAGTGGCCACTCTACCATACAGGCCTGATTGGTGGATTGCTGCAGAGATGGTTGTCCTTCTGTAAGGTTCTCCCCTTTCCAGAGGAATGCTGGAGCTCTGACAGAGTGCCCATTGGGTTATTGGTCACCTCCCTGACTAAGGCCCTTCTCCCCCGATCGCTCAGCTTAGATGGCCGGTCAGCTCTAGGAAGAGTCCTGGTGGTTCCAAACTTCTTCCACTTACAGATGATGGAGGC
>JAQQAE010014937.1:0-12213 GCA_029823295.1 Pseudamia nigra
CGCCCCCACACACACACACACGCACACACACACACCTACACACACTCAGCATGCTGTGCACCAACCAGCTGACTGGACAGCACAAGTGGCACATTGTAACCCAGTCAAAAACAGAACTTTGTGTTTGATCAGCAATAAAATTTAACTCACACTACATTTCTGTTTGGCTCCACACATAAGACTCCACAGAATTTCCCAGAGTGAGGGTCATTTAGCCTGTTGGGGTCGTAAGTTTGTTTGCAATATTTGTTAACGTTCTGTATTTTTTTAATCCATCTTGAATTTTGTTGCTCATTTTGTGGATATTTTCCCCAATTTTTAAAATTATTTTGTTCATTTTCTCCATTTTCTTGATTATTTTGTCGTATTTTTTTTCATATTGTTGCATAATTCTTCCATATAATGTCTATTTTTGGTAACTTTATGGATATATTGTCCAGTTTTTTAATTATTTTGTTCACATTTTCTTGATTTTTTGTCACTTTTTTTGTTCATTTGTAGTTATTTTGTATATTTTTGTTTGTATTTGATAATTTTTGTTCATTTTGTCCATTATAAACACGATATTTGTTAATTTAATTTTTGCCATTGTTTTCTTAATTTTTTTACTATTTTCGGGGTTATTTTAGTCAAATTTTGCAATTTTTTTTTTTTCATTTAGAGCTGATTTGTTCATTTTCATTTACAGTATGTTGTGAACACCAGTGTAAGAGTTAATATGATTATTTTGGTCATTTTTTCCATTCTTTCATTGCTTGTTGATTATTTTGTTAACGTTTGCTAATTTCATTTTATTTTTTAAATTCTCAACACCAGCAAGTATTAATTTTAATATTTTTTCATTTTCTCAATTTTTGTGTTTCTTTCTGCTCATTTAGGCTCATTTTGCCAATATTCTTGGTCATGGTCTTTATTACTTTGTTTATTGTTTGTTCATTTTGTGCATCATTTTGCTAATTTATTTTAATTGCCCTGATTAGTTTGTTATTGTGCTAATTCGTTCATTTTGATTCAAGTTTTAAAAACCAGCATAAGCGTTATTGTTATTATTTTGGTCATTGTTTTCATTCTCTTGAATATTTCTTGTTCGTTTTTGTTAATAATACAGATATCTTGTATATTTTCTTGAGAATTTTGTCCATTTTCAGTAATTTTGAGAATTTGTTTGTTCATTTCCTTCATTATTTAGTTAACATTTTGTCTTTTATTTCCTTTTACTATGACGTTTTTTCATTCTTTAGTTGACATTTGTTCATTTTCTTTACTTGGTGCTTATATAAACTGCCATTAATAAAAAAAAAAAATTGGTGCTGTGTTATGTGGATTTTTGGTTTGGTCTCTATGCAGACAACAAGTTTCTTTTTTGGGTGTTGAGCTGAAATGATTGGAAAGCAGTGCTTCAGACAAACAAGTGTGTGGTGTGCATTGGGAGCAGCAGGCTGTGTCTATTCAGGAACTTGTTGATAAACTGTGATGTGCTGGAGGCACGCTGTGATGTACAGACAGTCCAGGCAAAGCGCACTGTGTCAGTCACTCCGTCTCCCTGGAGCACGTCTGGTATGCAAACAAAGAGGTGCCACACAACTGGAGAAATATGCTCATCATGACCTCTCCTAAAGCCTGTGGAATGTGTGAATCACACAAACACACTAAGAATGTGCACCTACACCCCTGGACACACACGTCAAGCAGGGAAAATACTTGCAGGGACAAAAACACTGCTGTTGGAGCTGTTTTTTTTTTTTTTTTGGAGTTGTCGTACTGTACATCACACACAGCTCCACAACAGATGGAGTTGGCCAGTTGTCATGGAAACGTACGCGATCAAGTTTCCATTTTTGTGAGCGCTTCTTATCGATGCTGGCACCAAATCTGACATTCAAGTTTTATTCTTAACCTTCAGAGGAGTTACTGACAAGAACACCATGAGGCACAACAAGTTCAAGAATAGACAACAGAGTCTGTCTGAGACTCAGGCTGAGTTTGTCTTTGTATCATAAGTGTGGATTAACAATTACTCCTCAGTGTAAATACAGTAAAATGAAATCAAATGAAAATATCCATTCAATTTTGTTGGTTATTTTGTTCATTTTTGTGATTAATTTGTTAATGATTTGCTCATTTTCTTTACTAATTTGTCCATTTTCTGGATTATTTTGTTCATTTTGTTGCCTATTTTGCTCATTTTCTTGATTATTTATTATTTATTCATTTCTGCTTGTCTTATTTATTTTGTCAATTTTGTGGACTACTTCATCTTTCCTTATTTTGTTCATTTGCAAGATCATTTCTCTCATTTCTGCTCAATTTCCTAACTGGTTTGTTCATTTTCTTTACTACGTGGCTTTTTTTTAAGTTCTTTTTGTTGTTATTTTAATTATTGTTTTATTTTGTTTATTGCATATTAATTATTTTGTTAATTGTGTAGATTATTTTGCTCATTTTATTGCTATTTTTTTCATTTTCTTAACTATTTTGTTAATGTTGTTGGTTATTTTGTTCATTTTCAATGTTCATTCAGTTTTATCCCCTCATAAATGAAAAAGCAAACCAATAAAATAACCAAGAAACTGAACAGGATAACTAACAGTTGAGAAAAAGATGTGGACAATGAAGGAACAAAATTCTGAAGTCAAAAAACAAAATAAATGAAATAATTGAATTGAAGAAATAATTGAAGAAAATGAAACAAATTTAATTAAATAGACGTAAAAATGAGTTGAACAAAATGGCAAAAAATACCCAAAATTGACAAATATTAAGAGTTATCACAAAATGAATAAAATAATCAAAATATAAAGAAAAGTTTGAAAATACGCCATTATTTATGTTAAGCAGGCCTGTTTAGTGACCCAGTCTTACATACGTAGACTAAATCATGAACTACCATAACATCTAAATTTACAAACTGCTAGTAAAAAGGAGTAAACCATGAATTAAATTTTTTTTGTTACTATATTGACAGAGACGAATCCACCCCAATCCATCACTGAACCAGTGACAGGTTTTATTGCACACACATACTGTATACGTTGAACAGGAAATGACCTGTTTCTTCCTTCCTCTGTGTTTTCACGCGTTACAGACGCACAGCTGCACCTGAGGATCGGACATGATCAGCTGAGGCCTGCACTTCGCCCACAGGACCACGCGCCACAAAGCAGAAAACCACTAATCCTCAGCAGATGTTCATCAGCGGCATGAACTCTTCCTGCGCGGTGGCTTTTTCCGTTGGGGCTCTGACTGCACCAAGGCATTGCTGCAGTTTACCTCACTGTGGAATGAAATCACTCAATAACAAAGCAAACAGTCATGACTTCAATGCATAGTCTCACAGCAAAGAAGAAGTGGTTTGCGACGTATGACAGAAAAGCTAGCTGTATAGAACCACGTTCTTTGAGTCATGGTCTTTGACTTCTCCTGCGCTTTCAACACTATTCAGCCGCCGTTGCTGCCGGGGAAGCTAGAGGAGGCAGGAGTGGACCATCACCTGGCTGCAAACCTGAGGGATGGTGCTCTCACCCTTCCTGTTTACGGGAATGTGAACAAGAATACAGAGAATGAACAAGAATACAGAGGAGTCATCACAGATTTGTTGATTGCTCTGAACTAAACCACTTTGAATTAAACACCGGGGTCATTCTGTGCCCTTTCAGCCAATGCCTGATGCACTTTTGTCTCAAACAATTCTGAAAAATGTATTTTTATGCCTTATTTATCTAATAGTGCATTCAGATAAGGACATTTTGAGATATGGCCAATTAAGTGAGGAGGGTGTGTCGATTTTGGTGGGTCTGAATTGTTGGTCTAATTTCAATTGTCAGTATCTTAAGAACTACATGGCCTAGGTAACTGAAATTTAGCATCATGATAAACCTTTACATGCTGTCTGAGAATATACTGAAAGATTTGTTACCTATCAAAACTGGTAGCCATCCTAGCCCTTCAAATATGACAAAAATAACATTTGGGCCACAATCTCAACCATGTTTATGCCTTCTGAAACTATAGTTATATCTGCACCAGGCTTTTAAACTTTTTATAGTTTAGAGATGCCTAGATGGACTGTACAAAAATATTACACACACCCATGCAGTGGTTTTGGATAACAATCTCTTCAAATCCCAAAAAATTGTTTCAGGTCAGATTTTCATTCAGCCATAACTCCACATGAGAATGTATGAAAAAAAAAATCTGATTTCCTTTTTGCTTTGAAGTACACAGACTCTTCTTTCATGGGATACAAATCAACTTTTCTTTACATGACTCCTCCATTTTTGTTTTAAATCTTGACTATGGGGCTAATTTGCACTTGCACATGGAAAATTAGCCCCATCTTTGTAATGGAAAACAAAAAAAGGCATAACTGGTAAAATGTTCAGAATTTTTTGAGACCAAAGGGCATGGGAGGCCTGAAAATTTGTTGAAATTGCATGGAATAACCCGCTCGTCAGACAAAGGAGATGATAACTGACTCCCACTGGGCACCTTCACAACACACCAGTGAACATCTAGAGATGGCGGACTTATTTATATACGAATATAACGAACTAGATTGGTTGGACAGTACAGATACCCTCTACAAGAAGGGCTAGAGTTGTCTGCACTTGCTGCGGAGACTGAGGTCCTTTGGAGTGACCAGGGTACTTCTCCGGACCTTTTACGACACTGGTGGCCTCTGCAGTGCCGGTACTCTACTCCTTTGTGTGCTGGCAGGGGGCAGCACAGACAGACACAGGAAAGTACTTGAACTGGTAAAAAGAGCTGCCTGCGTCTTGTGCTGCCTACTGGACTCCATCAAGGAGGTGGCTGACAAAAAGCCAAGCTAACATTCATTATGGACACCACCTCCCACCCCCTGCACCATACTGGAGAGTCCCTAAGAACCTCCTACAGCTACAGACTGCTACACCTACAGTGCAGGTGTGCAGAGTGCTATCACAGGTTGTTTCTGCCCACAGACATCAGACTGTACAGTGCTGCACAGAGAATTATCATGGCAATAGGTGTCTTCACCCTCGTGCAATAACCTAGACATAAATACCCTGTGTCAGTGCCTGCTGCACTTTCAGCTCATTATTTTATAGTGCAGACAACCTAATACAACACGTGGTTGAATTTTGTGTAATACAATTACACCACCTTTTTAATGATGGCACTTTTTTTTTC
This sequence comes from Pseudamia nigra, assembly GCA_029823295.1. Taxonomy (NCBI): domain Eukaryota; kingdom Metazoa; phylum Chordata; class Actinopteri; order Kurtiformes; family Apogonidae; genus Pseudamia; species Pseudamia nigra. The sequence goes on from JAQQAE010014937.1 coordinate 5,170, forward strand.
TTTTTCTGTGAATTTGTGTGTAGAATAACTTGGACTTGCATTGCTTATTTATTTCTCTGTCTCATTCCTGTCTGCTGCTGTAATGAAGAAATTTCCAGAGTGTGGGATGAATAAAATCTTATCTTATCTTATCTTATCTTATCTTATCTTGTGTAGAGTATTGTAGGCTCTGCAGGAGTTAGCTTTACTGGTTATACCACATAAGAAAGGCCATTCTTAAAAAATACAGTAGCTGATTAAGTTGGTGATATATTTATGATATTTTCAATGTTATACTTTCTCACACTCCCAGTAGGCAGTCCATCTAATGGCCAAGTGCATGCAACGCCTCCAGACCTTGCATTAACATCCTTCCTGGCACATCTGATCAAATCCAAACAGCAGTAAGTGTGTCTGCTGAGACCTGGAGTTTAGATGTGTCTTGCTCGGCGACTTTTGATTGGATCTGAATTTTCTTGCTTGATATGCAACTAAACCATATCCTCACAGCCCAAGTTGAACAAACCACCTTTGTAATATTTCTTTGTCAATTTAATAACAGCTTGGAGGCTGCTTGGAGGCAACCACTGGCTTTTTTAAGGTTTTCTGCCTATAGCCTGCTTTTCATTGCAGCTGTCACCATGAATCATTACACCTTAAAAATCCATATCTGCTTGTGCTGGCTCTCTTGCCTGATATTACACTGCAATGTGTGAAGCAACAAGCCCTTAAACACGTTTATTCATTTCTACCGGATGATGCAAACTGTGGATATTACCCAGTGGCAGTGAAAGGCGGACAGGTATGCACAGGCACAGCAGGACACACACACAAAGCACTATTAATATATCTTTGTGGACATTTTAGACATCTTTAAGACACTTGAACCCTTTCACGCATTAAAAAATAAAAACAAAATGAAATAAAAATAAAGACAAAAAGAAACAGTGAATGTTTTGACATAAATTGAGCAAAATAATCAGGAAAATTGAGCAACATAAGCAGCAAAAGGTACAAAATAATAAGGAAAATGAACAAACCAATCAAGAAAATGAACCAAGCTAGATGAATAAAGAAGAAAGTATAACATGAGCACAAAAAAAGATGAAAAAATAAACAAAATGACTGAGCAAATGAAACAAAGTAGATGCAAAAAGAAGAAAAATGAAGAAAACAATCGAAAAATGAAGACAAAGAAAATAAAGTCAGAAGATGGACATAATTTACCATTTTCAAACACTACCTTGCTCAAAATAGGTGGCATTATTTTAAAACTTGTTTGTAAGTACCATAAGGCTAAAAATGTCATAACCACAGTTTTTTGATAATTCATGCATGAAAGGGTTAATATTATCACGCTGGTGGTGGAGTGTCTTGAATGCATCCCAGGACACATACAGATTATGAGACAATGCAAACTAATGCATCCTGGCTGATTAGTTGTAGAATGGCTGCAGAGTAATGTTGTTATTTTACTGTGGTGTTTTAATGTTATTTCAGAATTGTAACTTAACCGAACCGGACTGCTCAACTCTGATTTGAGGCTTTTTTTATGGTACAAGTAATTATGATATTATTATGTGGAAATCTCCGACATAGTTGTCATCATTATCATCCAGGTGGGAAGGATCAAAATGGTAAGTCATAGGGCGAACCATTTTCACCTACAAAATGCTAAATACAGTATTGTATTTGTATATACAGTTGCCCATAAGGTTAGAATGTTTTTTTTTTTTTTTTTTACTTTTTCTCATAAAATGATTGTGAAAATGTGATAAATAAAGTGTATATCTTCTCAAAACTTTATTAATCAGTCGAAGGTGAATACCAGAGGTAGGTAGTACAGTACACTTACACCTTTATGCGTACTGGAGTAACGGTAGAAGTAAAGAAAGTTAAACTTTAAAAGAAAAAAGAACAAAAATAATCAGTTAAATAAAATGATTAAGTAAGTCATCAAAATGAGTGCACAAGGGAGCAAAAATGTGCAAAAATTATTACAAAAAGCAACAAAATGAGCAAGAAATTAACTAAATCATTAAAAAAATTGACCAAACTGAACACAGCAGACAGTACATTGTAAAATTAACATTAGTGCAAATGAAAAAGAAGTGAAAAGGAAAAAATAATCAGGCAAGTGAAGAAAAACCAACAATATAATCAAGAAATTCAACAAAAAGGCAACAAAGTAGGCCACAGTATGAGCAAAAACTCATCAGAATGATAAAAAACCCAAACAGAAATCACAAAAATATGATTTAAATAATCTTGGAAAAAAAAACAAAAATGACCAAAATACCTGTTTGAAGGCAATATATGAGGTTGTAATAAATGACATGTTATGAAGTTAGATATGTTTTACTCAAGTACTCATTTACATGAGTACTTCTGCTTCAGTCATTCAAATAATTAAATAACAATGTTTTGACTTGAGAATCGTTTCTGTTTACCCAACTCTGGTGCTCGCTGATAAATACCAAGAAAAAATGAAATCTGTCTGAAAACAAATTCCTACTTTATGGAGGAACAGTGTATTTATCATTTTTCCTGTGTATTCTTACTGGTAGTGATGTGTTTCATCATAACTCTGTTGGGTAATTCCATTCACAGCTCACAAACATATTTCAGTGTTTAGTATTGCTTTAACATGAGCGACGTGGCGACTGATTGCTGCGGAGTCGAAATGCTTCAGTGACCCACAGAGAGATGAAGGAGTTCCTGTGACTAACCCAGCTTCACAGATGGACAATGTGGGAGGACAAGGATAGCAGAATAAAAACAGACATTAAGTTCAATAAAAATGGACAGTTTATTCTTTTTATTAAAAGCAGAATTGTAGCAGGATGAGAGATGAGTATATTAATAAACAAAATATACACTTAATTTAGAAGAAATTAAAATAATGACAAACAATAAGAAAATGATCACAAAATTAATAAAAATGAACAAAATGATAATAAAATATAAAATACAAAGTGAACACAAATGAACAAACCATAAAATGAAGAACAATAAACAAATAGCACTCCAAAATTAAGAAAAAATTCAGATTGATAAAATGATCAAGAAACTGAACAAAATGTCTGTACAATGATCAAAACGCTCAAGAAAATGAAGAATGAAAAAAAAAACTAAACTTCACCAACATCAAATAAATAACTGAAAGACTTCAATCAAATCAACCAAATAACCCACAAAATTAAGTAAACATCTGAAAAAATTATCAAAATAATCCAGACAATGAAGAAAATACTAAACAAAATGAACAAATACTACAAAAAGAGTCACAAAACAAAAAAAATCTGAAAAATGATTAAAACAATCAAGAAAGTGAACCAAATGCTAATACAAAATGAATAAAATAATCCAGAAAATGAACAAAGTATCTAGAAAATGGATCAAACGTTCGAAAAAAAAAAACTAAATAATAAACCAAACTTCACAAACATGAAACAAATAAGTAGAAGAATCCAAATTAAATCAGCCAGAAAACCCAGAAAAAAAATGTGAAAATGTCAAAAATAATCAAGAAAGTGACCAAAATAAAGAAAGGAGATGAACAAAAATGAACATAATATACACTAAATACTTAAGAAAATGAACAAAATAACACACAAAAACATCAAAAATGAATAAACAAATTGGAATCCCTATAAAGAGAAGGCTCCGTGACCCATCTTGGAGGAGACAGCGACAATGTCCTATCTGCACCTCCTTCATACGATCGTGAATTGTAAACAGCATTGTGATCTTGCCGAGGAAATGCATGCATAACGGGTGCATTTAGCAGCTCTGGATGTCATCTCTCTCCTGCTGGGACCCAGGCATCTTAATTCAGGATGTGGATCTCAGTCAGCAGGTGAACACTGCTCTAATCAGCCAGCCATATGTCCTCCTGTCCCCCGGCTGATTAAGGTTTCTCTCTCTGCGTCACTGATAGCTGTATGCTTTGATAACTCATATCCCCGGTGTACAATCATAATAATGTGGTGAGAAAGGTTCAGACCGCTGTCCAGCTTCACAGATGTAGATTTCGGGGGTGGGGGGAATGGGGGAGATTTGTTCTACTCAGTATCAGTAAGTCCACATCTTTCTCTATATTTATGTAGATGATATGTAATTTTTGGGTCTGTGAAAAACCATGGATGCATAAATAATATCAATTTTGTGAATCAATGCAGTCTAAAGAAACAGAATAAGTTTACTGTTCATAGTAATAGACGTGATCATATTTTACCTTTAAATAGTAAAACTAGGTTACATGTGCTCTTGAGTTCTGCTTCTCCCTTTGTGGGTTTTGAGCTGAAATCTGTTCGAAACTCCACAGGTGAGCTGGGTTTATAAGTGGGCCAAAAAGTGTGGGTCAGCGCGTGTAATCCTGAGTGGACAGCGCCTGTCTTATCCAGAGCCATTTGATTGACTTAACAGGGGTCATTTACTGAAGTGACCCATAAAGTAACTCAGTCCTGACATACTTTCTATTGTAAGGTCTCAATCATTTCTGTAGCCTCTTACTGACGCTGTAAAGTGAGATTATGAAACAGGTAATGACACATCCTTTGTAAACACCCCCCACCCCAAAGAAGTGAAAAGGTTGACTTTAAATCTACATTGTGCTGATGTACTAAGCTCACTGCTTTTTATGGTGTAGTTTATGAACACTAGGCTGGTTCATTCTCCACTAATTGTAGGGAGATATACTGTTACATAACTGACATTATTGAGTTTGTTTTTTGAAATTAAATTTTGTAGAATCTAAATCTAGACCTCAATTTTTTATATAATATTTAATATCTATTACTTAATCTTACATTTTTTATCTTCAATTTAAATCTAAATCTAGATTTACTGTAGATTTAAATCTAGTTAGTAGTTGTGGGAGAATGGTACACATTATTATATGAGTGGAGTGTTCTGTGTTGATTCTATACATTTTATTATATATCTAGACCTGTTTCTTTTCAGACCAGACACTGAAATCTATCATTAGAAGAAAATCTGATGACTAACCAGCATTTCATAATGACAGATTCGCAGTAAAATGAACATCTTTGTGCTCAGTTTTAGATAAGAATCATTCAGTAATGTTTAACCCTTCCATGCATGGTGTCCACTACACTGCCTTACAAAGGTGAACTGACAGTGTTACAGGGGCATCTGGCTAGCTGAGCAAGACAGCCCCTCCGTAACTAAACCTTCCCAGACCCTACATGTTGGTACAGATCTAAGTTGTGTTCTATACTAGCCCTAAGTGATGTATTTGTCCCTAACCTATCGGAGGGCGAGGTGTGTGTCTGCCAAACTCACCCCGGTTTATGGATCCGGTGAAACACCCACAGAGTTCGTCTGACCGGAGGTCCGCGTACTTTGCTGTGTTGGAACAGCCAACCCGCTCTTGGGTTGCTTGATTGTCGTTCATAGTTTTTTTTTTGAGGTGAATATATACATAAGCGTTGGCACGCTCGTAAAGATTCGATTCTCCGTCCATAGGTCGATGTGGTTCATTTCTCTCAGCTCTGTTTCCTCTCTGAGCTGTTCTGTCAATACTCCTGATTCCAATTGTCCTGGATCTCCGACACTCACTTAGACAAGTCTGCAGATTCTCCACCTGTTCTGTCGACATCTCAATTACTTCTCATCACTCTCCACATGTTCTGTCCAGTTGGCTTCTTTAACACGTCTTCAAACAGCTGTTTCCAATCCGCTAATGAGAGGGAGTTCCTAAAACCATGCCCTCATCCTCCGAAAGGTCAATCATATCAGTGAATCCCTAGCTGAAAAGCACACCTACGGAAACTCAATTGTAACAGACAGTAATAAGTTAACAATAAATTTATAAGTAACAATAAATAAGTAATTGGGAAATGAAAACAAAAAGCAAAGCAAAATGCAAATCATTTTGCAAAGCAAAAAGCAAAATCCATGAGTGTTTTGACTTAAAATTAACAAAATAATCAGGAAAAAGGAGCAACATAGGAAGCAAAATGGTACAAAATAGTAAAGGAAATGAATAAAAGTCAACGAAGTCAAAAGAAAAATGAACATCAGGAAAAGTAAAGAACATCAAATGAGTAAACCAATCAAGAACATGGACCAAATTAGATATGAAGAGAAGAGAAATTAACAAAATAATCAAGTACTGTAAATCAAAGTGAACTGAATTAGATGGGGGGGTATGTGACGGGGTGGTAAATGTTAACTTAAATGGGTGCCAGTTCACTGTGTGGTTAGCTAGCTAATTTAGCATGTGTGATTTCAATTTGAAATATAATTTTCTTTGCATGAATAGTGGATTTTTTGAATAAAAAACATGTTCCTGATCTATTTTAAGGACAGGGTGGTCAGGTTAAGCTTGATTGACCTTGTTCAACATACAAAAACAATAAATAACCTGTGTAAAATAATGTTGGCACTTGCCTGCTTTTGAGACCTCCAAAGTCTCAAATACTGTCACTTCCTGTTTGTCATGTCATTTAAAGTGACATGACACGTGGTATGTGAAACTGAGGTACACACACAAATCATCACTAAAAACAAGATTTTTGTTTTAAATATAGTTTATGGTATGAGGGATATGCATTTAATCCTGAAAATAATAAAAGTTTGATCAAAAAATATTATTTTTTTTGTTGATATGTTACATGCAAATTCCAAGTTGACCATTGTGGACATGGCAAAAATGGCCATGTACTACCGTAATTAAAAATGATTCAAGATCGTATATTATATCTTTAGAATCGCATTGTCTCATATATTTTGTGATTACGGACACTTATATTAGCAGATTTTAACTTTAACTTTACCTATAATTTTGTACATTTTTATGCCTTCCCAAACCCCAGACCCTAACTTTAGCTTACATATTTTGTATTGTTTTTATGCTGTTCTCCTGGTAACATTTTATATTAGGGGCTCACATCCAGCCATATTAATCACATATTAGCTGTTAATTAATTAATTTCTCTTACTACAAATATTGATAGTGTCCAAATACACTACCTGGCCAAAAAAAAGGTCACCACCTGGATTTAACTAAGCAAATAGGTACGAGCCTCCCATTGGATA
>JAQQAE010014938.1:1988-12212 GCA_029823295.1 Pseudamia nigra
ACTATAATCATCTTCCAGCCATCTAATAGCAGCAATCCTCTTCACACAGGACACCCTTATCAGTTTGGGACACAGGCCTGCACACGGCGAACACGTCAACCTAAACACACACACACACACACACACACAGATCAGGATACAGTCAACATCCGGACACTGGAGCTCAGACATCTGGGACCAGCTGGAAGTGTATTTCATTGTTCTGTTAGAAACATTGTCTTGAGGTTTCAGCCTTGAATTGTGAAGCGCGGTTCTTTAATTCAGTAATTAAAGAACCATCAGCACCGATTAATACGCTCTCAGACTAAACTCACATTACATAAAAAATGGGGTTTTTTTTAATGTAATGTAATGCGTAACTCATTTTGTGGAAAACAGTTTATTTTCTTTTCATTGTTGTTTTTAGTTCTTTCATTATTATTATTTTGGTTTTATTGATCATTTTGTTATATTTTTCTTCATTTTTTGCCAATTTTCTTGATTATTTAGTTAATTTTTCATCCATTTTTTAAAATTTTCAGTTCATTTTGTTTTTTTTTTTGTTGGTGTGGATTATTTTGTTCGTATAGGATTATTGTTGTTGACTAAGTGCATTATTTTGTTACTTTTCCTGATTACGTTGCTCATTGTTTTCTTAATTTATTTAATTATTTTTTTCATGTTTGATTCACTCTTTGAATTATTTTGTCAATTTCCTGATTGTTTTGTAATTTTTGTTAAATGTCTCTTTCATATTTGCTCAGCATCTTGATTTTATTTGTTTTTTATTATTTTGTGCACTATATTTGAAATATGTGCATAGTGTCTTCAAAATACATGATATATCAAATGTATAACAAAAGCATTTTCCCTGGTTTGAATCAAATAAATGCGGGTTTCAACTTGATGACAATTGGAACACATTGGTCACAAAGCCACACCAGTGAACAGTAGCAGAAATGTATACTGTGGTGGAAGTACTGACTTGATGAATTTCCCATCATAAATGTAATTTTAATATGTGATATAATACGAAGATGTAAATGACCAAATTCATGAAGCAGCGCTGCATCTTTCCACCCATGGACAATAAATATAATGAAATGCCGTGATACTGGGTGGAAGGATTTCAATGCCGTTTCCTCAGAAGCGACACAGTCACACAGAACGGTCCAGTTTACTGACTGGAATTTGAATATGCATAATTCTCTCCATTAATTTGATAAGTGTTGCAATGAATCTATAGGCTTTGAGGAGTGAATTCAATTACGCTATCACTCATCCATATCAGAGCCTCCTTCAGTTTTATTAACACTGGAGGATGGAGGAGAGCGTTTACTCATCTTTTGCTTCAATGACTTCTGTTGCACATGCATGACACACACACACACACACACACACACACACACACACACACACACACACACACACAGTGAATCGTAGACAGCAACAATAACACCCGGGCTCAAACACCAGCTGCGGCTCCCAACAGGCGTTCCTCTGTTTTCTGTCTGAGCTCTACGAGTGGGGCTCTCTCCCTGCAAACATGCGCTTGTGCACGTAATCATACTCTCTCACACACATACAACCAGCGACGAGACCTTGAGAGCGCTGCCTTTCAGTAAATTCATTCACAAAAGGCAGGCGTTGTGTAGCGAGCGACTGGGAAGAGAAAAGCAACTCGATGTTTCATTCACAAATGAGCACTTCAATTTTTTGAAGTCTTAAAAGAACATAATCCATCTCTTTAGTTCCACTTCCAGCTTTGAAATCCCAAACCACAAACATCTGTCTGAATCTGTACTGTATTTTGGTTGCCCAGTTAAGGAACCTCCGGATGACTGATGGCTCCTTCTCCACCTTCCAACAGGGTCTTTTTAGGAGGTTTCTCTGGTGTGAGTCACGTGTACAACAGTGGAACTTCAGGTCAAAGCAGAGACTGACTGATAATGGAAAGGCTGATATAACAATAGCAATAACCGATCACCAGTGAGTGGTCACGCCCTGCAGAAATGGAACGTCTTTGACTTGTGCTAGAAAGTAGAAAACTGCTGAACTGAACATTTAGGTCAAAATAATGAAGTAATAAAAACCAATGTTACTTAAAATTGCAAACATCAGTCATCAGGCCTTTGCAGCTCTGCACAATTCAGGGCGGGTCACATTCAAGAAGTTTTATGGCTTCTTAGTGGATATTGTACAAATGCGTTACTTCCTGTGTCAATAGGACAACAGCTGGAAAGAACAAAAACTTTGCAAAAATGACATATTTCATGCAAAATGTCATAACTCTGTTGGATTTAGGGTACAGCTCTAATTCACGCCGTAAGTCTGATACAGTATTACTGCAAACACAGTCTACTGATGCTGAGTCTAAATATACTATTGGTTTACTTCTTGGTCAATAATTTATCAACGTAAACACCCAGCTGCACTCAGGAGAGTGGACAATGGTTCTGATGAGATTTTGATGGCTACTCAAAACTCAGGAAAAATCATGTCAAATGGCAGCACATTTCAAACACAGGCCTTGTGCTCTGGAAACGGTAACAATGAATGCTGTTGTTCACTGCAGGAAGAAACAGCCTCTGAATCAACTGCTGTTTGTTAGCTTGCCCTGTTTTAATTCAATGTTTATCCAACTCTTAATATAATCTCTCTCTGTACAATGAACAATACAGTCTCTTACACAAATCTAACCTCTGGTTCACTACAAACAGCCACAACTTGCTAAAGCTTCTTTTTAATTTTGAACGTTATCAGCTCAAGACGTAAAAGATAAATCAAGTGTAAATGCAGTAGTTTCTTGGGACTAAATTTAGAAAAAACCCACTGCCATTACATCAGTTATTTTTTTTACTTCAAATTATTTTCACTGTTTATTCATCCACATATAGTATACATATGTATTTTATATTGTAAATATAACTGACAACAGGGTGTATAAGAATGAAGCTCGCACTGACATCCATTGTGAGAAACGTATAGCAGTGTCTTGACGTTACATATGTCTTGTCTGGTGACTTCAGATCTGGCTCGTCCATCCAAAATGCAACAAGAAGCTGTGAAATGTTAAGTCCCATGCCCAAGTTTGAAACTGACTGAACTTGACCTTTTTCCTTGAGGGTCACAGCATATTTGGAATCAGCACAATTAATAATGCAGGGGTATGACCTCAATGCAAAAATGTGCAAAATATCCTTTTGTAGTTATTAGTGCTGTGAACTAATTGATATGCAAATTAGGTGATGGTTACCATAGTACCCCTGCCCCCTACCTTGACTACCCACGTGTTCAGATGGACACACATATTGTACGAACGGAGCTTTGAGTATATACTGTACCTCCCTCCAACATCATTCGGGCAGGGGGCCAATAAACCTGGCTCTCTGTAGTCTCTATAGACTAGCTCAGCTAGTCATTTCCAGTTGAACTGACCAGCTCTGTAATATTTGTTTGCCGATTTAACACATTGCTGGGTGAATGACGTCAGTGGTAATGTAGAGTGGATTCTGTGTGGACAAATGTGTCTCAGACAATCTGACTATGTCCTGGCTGATCAGAAAGGAATGCATCCTGAACTGGATTGTTCAGACCTTGCACTAAAGCTGCTTGCATGTGATTGAATGTGAAGTGATTTGCCAGGACAGATGTTAATGCATGGTCTGAAGTGGACTTAAGTTTGGGAAAGGCAGCTGCACAGACATGCAGCGGTAAGTCCCAAAGGTGCAGTTTCAGTTCTTGTCAGTCTTTTCCCTTTTCACCCTGAATGTGACGAATGACCCGTCACACACCTGGCTTCTCCTACTTTCCATTTGGTCAAGCTTTTAATATATGCATCAGTCTGCTGCCAAATCACTGTCTCCCCCAGACGCTCTAATAATCTGTACTAAACAACGGTGAAACGGTTGATATTTTGTGTTTCTGTCTCTGCGTCTCCCACATGGAAAATAGTAGATTGAGCTTCTCCAACGTAACGCTCTAGTTGCAGTGGAGAAAGACAGAATGTTTTGGGGCCGTTGTAGTGAAAAACACAGACACACACACACTGAGGCAGACAGACAGGCTGGGTCCAAGCCGCCCTGTCAGATTCTTAAAGAGGCAGTGTGCATCTGTCCAGCTGAACTCTATGACACCAGACTGCAGGCTCTGGTAGAACCATCGTGAACCGACAACACACAGCTGATGCTCGGGTTTGGTTTGGAGCTGAGGCTTGGATCGACCAGACACACACACGGCACACAGACTCCAGTACTGTTAAGCTGTGACAGAATCCAGAAAAGATGAGGCAGCAGCTGTCATACTGTAGAGATGCCTGTAACCAAACTTAAGGTCAACACTCAAAGTAGGTCATGGTGCCTTGACCTGAATGGTACTGTAGCTTAAAAGTATCTGAACCAATTTACTTGAAACTTGTCATGGTTATTGATCACATATTTCCAGCCAGTCTACTTTTGTTACAGCCTGTGCTACTGATTGCAGCAAGAAAGTGTGTGCTAACAGTCTCTGCTGGTGTAACGGTGCTGGGTCGGAACCTGCTTCTGAGGTCAGGTTGCCCCAGTTGTGGCACTCTAACAGATGTCATTTTCTCCAAAGCTGTGGAGTCTTTTTATAGGGCTGGGTGTGTTTGACAGAGAGGAGTAGTCATTTGGGATTGGTTGCACAAAGGCATTGTGTGTTCTTCCATTTTGAGACACACTGACAATAATCAGTCAGGTGTGAGCAAATCCCACATATTGGACATTATCATAAAGGCAACCATACATGCAGATGGAAGTCCGGGCTTCTCTACTGACCCAGACAAGGACTGAAAGAAGTGGATGAATGAATGGATGCATTGATGGTCTGGGAACTTTGTTGCAGATTCTTCATTTCTGATGATTTTTCAACTTGTTCAGTTTGTCTTGAGGCTTTTGTTCATTTCTGTCCATTTTATAGATAATTTTCATTTTTTTCCTTCATAAAAGGCATGCAGAAAAAACACAAAATTATATATTACCAATTCATCTGAACAAATGTTCAGCAGGTATTCAGTGTCCAAAATATCCAGGAGGATTAAAGAGATGCCCAATTAAAATGTCCCCCAAAATGAAACCTACGCTCTTAACTGTGAGACAACCCCAAGAAAAGTGTAGCTTATGTTGTATGCAAGCAAACAGGGCTCTATAGACGAGTGCAGGAATAAAACACACACACATACCGTACTCCCACACTTTCTGCCTTCTGCCTCAGTGTGTACCACTGAGACTTAAAGCTGCATTCTTTTCTGTTTAAGCACCTGATAATCCCTACAGGCTGGTGGTAGCGTGCAAGGGAAAGTCAACCTCTAACACACAAACATTTGGAGAAAGTCACATTAGGTTAGAGCTGCTCCACCAAACAATTATTAGGATTGTTATGTGTATCAGGACATTTTTTTAAGCTTATGGTTTATTCAATAGGGTTTATTTTGTTCGAATTTTTAGTTAAACAGTTGAAAATATTGATATGTTTTGCTGTATACTTAGTCTACACGTGTGAAATTGTCTGCCATTTGTCATATCTTGACCTTAACAAAAAATGTAAACCACAAATAACTGCCTTTTAAATTGTCTTTACCTTGTCAAGTTTTCTTTATTTTGGAGGTAGTGAATGCACTTTATCTTCCATTTACATACAAGTATTTGTAGTCACAAGCATGCACGTATACATGCTGGTGAAAACACTCACCGGGGGGCACGTTGGGGTTCAGTGTCTTGCCCAAGGACACTTCGGCACAAGAGCCTTAAGAGGCACAGATCGATCTGCCGATGCTCTGAGTTGTGGATGAGCTTTATCTTCTAAGCCAGATGCCATTTTGTGTTATTTTCTACTATTTGTTTACCATTTATCTTTTGTTGTTTTCATCTTTTTTCAACTTGTTGTGTCTTTTACACCACTGGTTATCTTCTGTATTTTGTCTGGTTCCCTCTTTCACATAGTTTGCCTCTTGTTGTGTCTTCTACATGGCTTTTATCATGTCATATATGCCTTGTTTTTTTACATTGCCGTCTGTCGTGTTTTTGTGTTACTTTTTGCTTTTCGTCGTGTTGTGTCTTTTAAAAGTAATTTTATACCACTAATAACTGTCACTCTGGACAAAATTGCTGTTTTGGCCTCATTGCTCAGATCTGTGTTAGGCTGATATACACTTTCCACTGGTTGCACTGAAAGCCCTGAACATGTGATTGTGTGTTATTTACCATCTATATATACACATCTCTATATCTGGTGAGTGTTTTCCCCAGCCTGCACCTGGAAATAGTAACCCAAACACCGGGAATGGGCTCATGTAGTCACAAACATGTTCTGCACACACAAACACATGTACCTGTGTGCATATACACATACTATATGAGCACAAATACACATGGCATGTACACAGGTACACCAGAAGCACATCAACAACATTAATCATCCAGCAACCCGTGGGTTCAGGACATTTAAAGAACATAACTGGCTCTCTTCACAACAAAGTGACAAATGCTCCTTTCTGTCCTTCATTTAAAACAGACTATTGTCGTCTTTGTAGAAAGATTGACTTCTCTCACTGTGGATGCATTTCTCACTGTGCAGTTTGTTTCTATAAATACTAGGGACAGTTTCACGAATGCTGTCTCTTAGATGAATGTACTGAAGTCATACAGCATCAGTATTTTCCCAGGTTACGGTTTTTAAAATGACATGACACAGTTCATTTTACATTGAACAGACTGGCTTTGTAATATTTCTTTGCCAGTTTAACACAATATTCTGCTCAAAGGCTGTTCAAAGGAACTCAACGTATTTTTTTTTAAGATTTAAGGTGTTTTCTGTCTATATTATGCTACCCACTGTAGCTGATGCTGTGAAGATCTGTCTGTGAGTCAGTACACCTAAATAATGGATATGATGAATTTGATTATTCTATTTGTATTAGCTCTCTTGTGTGATATTACGCTGCTGCAATGATTGAACACTTTAACACACTTCGCAATTTCTGCGAGAAATTACCTATTTCTTCACAAAGAAAGAAAAGCAGCAGCAGATATGTGCAAAGCACTTTAAGTACATCTTAAGTGAATTTTTTTGGGCATGTCTGATGTTTTTAAAAAAATTCAGTGCATTGGCTCGCTAGACACATCATGTCAGCTGAGTATGCAGTCTTTAATGTATCCCTTGACAGATCCATGTTCAGACAACAAGAGAATGTAGGCAACTGCCTTCCAGACCACCTCCAAATGTGTCCTGGCCGATCAGACATAATATGTGTCCCGAGTTTATTCAGACCTTGCATTAAGCTGTCTGCACACTGATCAAAGTTTATCAGATTTGTCAGGACAGATGTAAATGTGTGGTCTGAACTGGACCTAAAGTCCTTTTTTTGTTAGACCAGTGTGAGTGGTTTGTGCCATATTCAAGCACAGTACACTTCCTTGGCTTTGGCACCGTACAGTTCACAAGGACAAGCAGCAGTTTGCAGCACGGAGTTGATGTACATATAAATCAGGGCCTGTATTCCTCTCAGAGTGCTTCTATCTTAGGTTAAAAACTTTTAGCAAGGAGTTTTAGCATAGGAGTGATTTAGGAAAGGTTTAGAGGAACTAATTGACCTAATAAAACTTTTATCTTAATGAGGAGGCAAAGTTGTCCCTGTTGCCAAGTATGTCACATGATTTACAACACTCTCACTTGTCGATCACACCTGCCCAAAATGTCCAAAAAAGTGACTATGAGGACAGAATGACCTGAGAAGAAGCAGCACTAACTAGAGACACACAAGACAACAAATGACACTATCCGATGCTTCTGTTGAATTTATAATAAATCAAACTTTAAATGCAAGTCTACAATATTTTAATACACACCTATTTGGCCGCAGTTATGTTTATTAAAGATCTATACTGTGCAAAACCATTTTATTTTTCTTCAGCCTGAACAATTAATACTGGCGGAAAAGAGAACTGATGACATTTGTTGTTGCTTTGGCATTTGCTCAAAAACATAAAAACTATTTTTGTTTCTTTCAGTTTTTCACCTTTCATTCAACAAAAGAAATATATATTTTCAATGTTGGATTCAGTTTTTGTCATAGTCTTAGTTTTATCAACTGTAATCATTCATCTTTGTAGTTTTTCTTCAATTTTCTCCTCTGCTTAAAACAAACTCTTAGGCTTCTTAAAGTCCTCCTCACTACTCCTAACAGTTTGTCACCATAGGAGCTCTTTTAAGGGTTAAACAAAATAATCCAAAAAAATGAATGAAATAAATAAAGAAAATGTAAATAAATGTGAAACAAAATTAACCAAAATATGCAAAATAAGCGAGAACATGGGTCCAAAATACATAATAAACTGATATAATACCTACAATTTTACGGTTTGCTGAATGAGTACACATATTTTATGTATTATTGTGTGATGTTAGATAACACCATGTGTAGGACGGAAGACAGCGAACTGGGAAAGAAATGACAAGATTATCCACAAAATGAACAAAGTGATACAAAAATATTGGGGGAATCTCTTCACAATTGTTTACCTGCACTTGCGCCAATTTTCTACTGACAGTGTCAGCTCAAATTTACTTGACTGACTTGGTTTTCACACCAACACATTGTATCGTATTGTATTGTAAGTGCACTGACATGAGCTCCAGAGTGACTGCAGTTACACGTCAGTGACAGAGAAGAAAACATCACTTTTGTCAGTGCTTTTAAGGTGAGAATATAGTTTTTTATACTCAAATAGTGTGGTTGATTTATTAACTTAAAGCCTAAAAATTGCTTTGGCATTTTCAGAGATTGCCTGCCGGTTCGCCTCAGTGAACTGACACAGCACTGATTCTGGGTAAACTAATCTATAATCTGCACAGTTTTACGTATCGTCTCGTCTCACCTTAAACCAATCCAGAAATAGCATCTGATAGTTTCTCATGGTACCTGGCACCGTGTAAAAGAAGCTGAGCTGATAGTGGAAAAGGAACATTAGGTTCCAATTAAATGATCCTTTAATTAAGCAAATAATTGGCTGTTGGGATAACAAACCCTCTGTCACATAATTTCACCTCAGTGCACCTTTGTTCGCTGCTTCCAAAGAACTTCAATTATTGCTGTTTTCAGTTAAAAAGCAACTTTTAATTTTGGTTTTGTGTTGCTTTCGACATCATCGATAATAAAGGGTTATCTTGACGGTGGTTGGGGAAAAATTGAAACTACATACGGAACTACAAACACAGAACTTGATTTCAATGGGGAACTGGAACAATGTTGGTGCCTGAAATCAAAGTCGTTGTGACCTTGGAAAGCTGCCAGTGCTAGCAACGGAGAGAAAAGGACGATGATCCAAAGATGGTGGACAAATCTGAATGAAGTCCTAAGCCTGGTCCTCCTCCACTCTGTCTACACGCAATTGTATGGTCACACACAGATGTAGTGTAGCGGTGCATGTGTTCACCACTAACACAACCCTGATTGGCTTAACTGACAGCTAACGCCAAAGAGTTGAGCAGCGATGAGATCAGTGCCTCGATCAGAAAGGTCAGGAGGACAACTTCATCCTCAAACCTGACAAAACCAAGTAGCTTTTAGTGGAAGCGGGGAGGTAGCGCATGACCCCATCACTGTCACCTACAAATACTGACTAGATAAGCTGTGTCCCGTCCAAAGATCTTAACGGTCTTTGGGTATTACTGAGAGCATCCTGAATGGATTGCAGCCGGATCGCACTCTCCTCAGTTACAGAGCTACAGATTGCAGAGTGGATTAGTCTCCACCCAGGGCATCCACTGTACAACAGGCAGTGTGCTGAGAAGGTCCATCATTTCAATAACGTAGTGCCATCTAACAAAAGGTGACACAAGCCCAGACAGTGCTTTGCTCTACATTTGTCACAGAGTTGGACGTCACATTAAATATGAATTTTGCTTGATGAGGCCATTTAGTTCAGATTTTTTACGCGTTTCTGTATTTTTCACCCACAGTCCTGCAAAAATAACAGTCAAAAGCAGAGATTTGCTAGTTGTATCCCATTGTACCCCATACCAATTTTCCTATAGCAACACTCAAAGTGGACAGACTGTTGCACACCATCTAGATCAGGGGTGCTCATTACGTCGATCGCGATCGACCGGTTGATCTCGAAGGTAGTGTTGGTAGATCGCATGACATTTAAAAAAAAAAAATAGACGTCAGCCTATCATCCATCCTGTCACTTGATTGATTTCCAGGGCAGCCAGTCAAATGACATC
>JAQQAE010014939.1:0-12212 GCA_029823295.1 Pseudamia nigra
TACCTGAAGCAGATCCCATTTCTGGTTTTACTTTTGTTGCTATATTTAAAAAATCAATTCAAAACTTGTTGTTGTATATTTTCTCTTGGCACAAGCTCCCTTTTAATATTTTGGTTACCACTGATGAGTCTTTAAAAACAATGATGTGTTAAATTACATCAAAGCATCAGGACGTTCACTGACTCACTAGTCCTGATATTCTTCACAATATCTGGTAATAAAACTTTGATGCTGAATAAGTGTTTAATCTTACAGCAATTCATAGCTTAGTATTGCATTAAAGTATGTTGTTGCAGTTTTATTTCCAAGGTGACCACTGCTGTTTTCTACTATATTTTATTCAGAACACATGACCTCCTTCAGTATTACAATTTTTTTTCAGTCCCAATGCTTCCTCTATGCAAAATCTGTCAGAAATGATGGATACCTCTCATGAGTAAATACAGAAAAGGTACACAACTACTTTACTGTACTTCTGTATTTGAGGGCTGCCAGTTAGAAAAAAAAGGGGGAAAAACTATATTAGCAGGTCTGTCATGTACCAAGCAGTGGGATATATTACAGCTTGAAGCAATTTTAAAACAAGTTGGGCCTGTGCCAAGAAAGTCTCAGAGCAATATCTTCAGCCATAAGGATGGGGAAATGCATTCTGCTCGAGCTGGCACAGGGTTCTGTGACAATATTTAATACTGTATAAATATAACCAGCTGGGAAATCATTCTCAAGACGACTGTGGGGCTTAAATGAAACCCAATTCAAACAGTACAAGTCACAAAATAGATATGTTCATACAAGTTGTAGCTATAATATGCCTGCTTTACATCCCCTTAATTTCCAGTCATCTGTGTAGTACACAGCAGGATTTTATCATGTTCAGATAATAGGACAAGTGCATTTCTCATATCAAAAGTTTATTAAAAGCAATGAAAGCAGTGATTCATTCCATATAAATAATCTTTTTATATCCTGACTATGAGCAAATACATAAGGTTTGTGAAGCCATACTGAGCTTTACTGAAATAATTACAGCTGAACAGTGCAACACTGCCACCACAAGGATAAATCTTGAAACAGCCATTCAGCAAAGGAAATGTGTATAATGTTTACCAAGATGCAATGTGTATGTGCTTCAAATAATTAAGGATTAAAATTATTATTCTAAAACAAGACAGAAGTACTAATCAATTAATTTAGCCTGGAGCGGAACTACTAATTGACTCTAGAATGGGTTGCTCCACACCGGAAGCTGACTCATATTGCGGTTGCACACGCTGACTTTCTTCCTGTTGATGTGTTTTTGCGAGCAGGTTGAATAGTTTTGGTCATGATTCACAATGTTTTGAGAAGACTAGTGACAGAAACCGTAGGTGTTCACAGCTATGTGACATATAAGCCTCATATACAAAGGGTAAAACCCTCCGTCGTGTTCGTCAGGAGTTGTACGGACGCGAAGGACAAGGTGCCGCCGCCTTTCGACTCCTCCCTGCTCGAGGTGCTTGTATGTCCGCTCTCCAAGAAGCCTCTGAGGTAAAGGACCATAAACACTCCCTGCTCACTTCATTAGGTAACGCTACACTTGTTAACCCAACTCATAAGGCAAATATCTAAACATCAAATCACATGGCAGCAATTCAGTGCATTTATCGATGTAGACGCAGTCAAAACGAGCTGCTGAAGTTTAAAGCGGACATGACATGAGGAAGTAAGGCGCGTGTGTGTTGGTCTGACTGTTTCAGCCAAAACAATGTATCACCGTAACCAAGTGAGATGTCTGATGTGAAGTTACTTCCCCGTAGTTGTATTCTTGTCTCTAAGCTTGTTGGCTTCTAAGCTTTTGTTAGTTGTGTCCATAGATGGGCTACTAGTGGTCCAAAATGTGAAACTATACCCTCACTCACTACTAAAAACAGAAATGTGGCTTGCAAGAAGACCTTCAAAACATCCACCTGTGTTTTCGTGAAAATCGTAGTCTGACATTACAATCTCTTGTTCACTTTACCAGTTACAAACAACAGTCTTTATGTTGCCATTATTCCGATTCATTTTTAGCCCTAAACTGCCACCGTTTTGACTGTAGTTTTGAGTGTATACATGAATTTGGGTAATGGATGTATATTCACAAATGAAAAGAACTTGACCAGAAAGACACATGCAAGTCGTTTTTATACTTTCTAAAATAAAATACAAATCAAGGTACATTTTAATATCACTGTATTCAGTTCACTAGCATTTTCTACACTGTTCCAACTATTTCCTGTTTGGGTGTGTATGTGAAAATTAACAGATAACGCCTAAGTTCCACAGCACCCAAGGAAAACCAATCAATCAATCAATCAATCAAACTTTATTTATATAGCACCAATCATAACCATGCACTTTCTGCTTTTCATAGTCATCGGTGAAGTACTCAGCATGTCAGCTAGAGGGCATCATGGAAGACTGATATTTCTCTCATCTCTCCTCAGGTATGAAGCAAAGACCAATGAGCTGATCAACATGGAGCTTGGCATCGCATATCCTATTGTTGATGGCATTCCCAACATGATCCCTCAGGAGGCCAGACTCATCCAGAAAGAAACGGACACTGCAAACGCACCAGTGCAGGAATAGACCCAACACCTTCAGCTTATAAATACACTATTGTGTTACAGTTGGAGTGAGTGAGACAGTTGATAGTGCACTGTTTATCTGCAGAGTGTGTCAGTATGTTCTCTTTGTCTATGATGGTGGGCCTGGTCCCCATCATGTCCCTGTGTGGTTTGTTCTACTCTGCTGCAGTGGATGAGAACTTCCCTCAGGGCTGCACTAGTAGCAGCAGTCTGTGTTTCTACAGTCTGTTATTGCCTGTCACCATACCTGTCTATGTCTTTTTCCACCTATGGAGCTGGATGGGTCTCAAACTCTTCAGACACAACTAGACACTTTGCACTCTGTCTCACTGGAATCTATTAAGATGTACTGAAGACTGTATTTCAGAGCGTGTTTTATTATGTGGCTAAAAGGCTAAAAAGAACCAGAACAATGGAAGTTTTCCAGACGTTACTTGGAAGTCTCATTTCTACACAAAAGTTGCTGGGGTGGGATTGTTAATCACATTTTTTGATGTCAGTACCAGTAAAGCGCTGCACTCCATGACTTAGAAGTAGAGTGTTATTAAAACTATGACTCTTCATCTTAGAGTAAACATGGGTTTAGATTAATGGTTGCTGGGGTTTGTTAAAATTAATTACTTTTTGGCTTTACAACATATTTAGGACAATGCAGGTTTAAAAACAGATGAAGATTTAAGTTTTAAGTCATAAGTATATTATCTTATATAAAATCTGGGTAATGCATTAAACTAGGGAACAAATCACTTGTAATTAAGTCTTAGTAACCCTTAACCTGTAACCCAAATAAAGAGCCAATGCTTCAAATAGATATGCTTAAAGCAACTAATTAATGGCTAACCCTGGCTATTTCTTAAATCTAAAGTAGCCTCATTATAGTGCCATAGTAGGAAATTTGCTTACATCAAGTTCTAAATAATCCCGTGTTGTTGACAGGTTTTTGTAAATGTTAAAATGAGATGGCTTTGGTTCAGTAATGAAGGTTAAACATCAGTGAAAATGCCATGTGTTAAATGCAAAAGTTATTCAAATACTTTTGTTGTACTAAAAATTTAAACTTGGTTTAAAGAAAGTTGTTTTAAAAAAATGACAAATTCCAGGAATTCTAACCATTTCTGAAAATTTTGATGTTTGTTAAAAACATAAATTATCATCGTAGTATCACGTCCATACATACATGGTGTCAAAGAGATAGTTTGAAAATGGCTGAAACAATGTATCTGAAACTCGCCATGGTCATTGATGACTTGAAGATCTCCATCCTATCAACTGTTGGGATAGGTGGTCCTATTGGTTTTTGATAGGTGGCATTACTGCTTGTTTCAATAAAAGACATGATGACTCCAATGTTTCTGAGCTGATCAACTTGGTTATTGATGACTCAAGGTTCTCATCCTGTCACCTATTGAGATGGAGCTACTGCTTGTTTTGAGAAAACATGATAACTTGAAAATGTCTGATCCAATTTACTTGAGACGTGCCATGGTTATTGACCTCTTAAAGATGCTGTCAACCTTTGAGATTGATGGCATTACTCCTTGCTTTGATAAAAGAGGGACAGCTTGAAAATATCTGAAGAGATTTACTTAGCATGGTTGAACTCTGTATCTCCATCATTTCAATTTTTGACAGAGGTGCTTACAACCTCTTATTACAGGCCAAGAACGTTATAGTTTTTCATAAATCTGGTAAATATCAGTTTTGTCTGAAATGGCATCTCATGATATACATCTTCAACATCAAATTTCCATTGTACTGTATATTGCTATGGTGTCGTTATTTGGTAAAGCACTGACATTGTATTGCTTTCCAAATGTTTATTTCCTTAAACCTTTACAATAAGTACACTTCATAAATTTATTCTTTTCAAACTGAACAGACAAAGATAAATGCATTTGATGTCATATAATTTTTGGAAAAAACACAAACTGTTTGCACTGAAACAGACTCAAAATGAACAAACACTAACCTGTCTGAATGTTTAAAACACTTTACAAACACTGACACTTTCAAATAACTGGAAACAAGACAAGGAATGTGAGTTTTCTTTTCCCAAGCAGATGTTATTTTAGGGTAGAAATGGCTGTTTTTAATGCTTTTACGTTTCTACAAACATCCAACATAACTTACAGATTTGTGTTTTTTATTCTTCAAGGTTGAGATTCAAACTGGTTTTCTTTATCCGTTAAACCTGCCCATGAGTTCATGCTGTTGATATAAAATGCAATCAAAGAAGTTAAGCAGGAATGTAGCACCTGAAGAATGATGCAGATGAAAATTCAGAAATCATTCCTCTCGTCCCTCCCATGACCTCAGTTTCCTTTCCTGCTCTTTCCACCTCTACCCTGGGCCAGTTTCATCAGAGGAGATTCTGGTCGAGGTGACAGTGCTTCTCCCTTTGTCTTGAAAAAGAAGGACTCGTTGAGTCTCATCTGGACTGCCCGAACCTGAAACCAAAAGTCATATGCAAGTTCATTATATCCACCATAAAAATATCTGCTTAGAACAAAACCAGGCTTACTACAATTTAAGGCAAGTAAGGTACAGTATTAGAGTTTTAAAAGATTCTTGATACCACTTTGGATCAAATTTTTAACCTAGTTCCAAACCAGAGGTCAACTTTTCCATATTTGTGCACATCCAACAACCTGCTGAGACCCTCATAATGTTTAAAAGTAGATTGTCTTTTCCTCAGGGGCTATCTGTGTTAAGCTTGCTCAGATTGTCCCAGAGCATCTCTTGCTGCCAAACCACCTAACTAGATGCATATTAGCTCTTAATGAACACATTTAAATTAGATAAGTGTCCTGCCTGAAATGTCTCAACCAGAGGGCTGACTAGATGACACAATAATTGATTTGGCTGCTTGGTTTTACAGTAAAATCTGCAGCACACAGAGGCCAGTGGCCATTATTAGGCTTGTGAAATGGAAACCATGGCTCTGATGAGGACCATGCCAGGAGAGGAAGACCAACAGCTACCTCTGCTACAGAGGAAAAAGAATTTCCAGAGTCAGAACCCGAGGACAGAGCCAGTTTTATCCTGGTGTTTAGCAGTTTTGACGACTGCATTTGAGGACACATTGAGATTTTTTAGATTAAGTAATGATGGACTGTCTTTTCTCTTTACTTACAAGTGTTTCTTGCTATAATATGGATTTGTACAGCTGTTGTAGCAGCACTAAGAGGGCTACTGACTGTTCCCAACCTTCCTCTGCACAAGACAACTGATTCTCCAAAGCACATTAAGGCAAGAAACAGCACAAAACCTCTTGACAAGGCACATCTGTGAATTCAAAATGTCAACTATCCCATTTGGATCAGACTGAAAACATCATGCAGAATATTAGTACGTATCTAAACACACTGACTGAATTATTCCCGGCTCTGATGTACTGTATGTTGTATTTTATTACAGATGTGTCCATTTGACTATCCCCGGTAGGAGATCTTTAAAAGTACATCTTGCTTTACCTCATCATACAAATTCCCAAAGTGGACCATTTTATAAGACCTACAGTATATGATCATTTATAACAAGGTGTGAGGACTATATGGTGTCACCTTCATCAGGTCCAGTCTGTTGCTACGACAGGGGGCTTCGCTGTCCTCACTGGAGCCAGTGGTGTCTGCAGACTTGGGATCTGACTCAGACTGGGGGCTGGGGATCCTTTGGTCTTTCTCCTGTGCGTTGACTGACCACGGGTTTCTACAACGAGTCTCTCCGCCATCTTGTGTATGTTTCAGTTTGGCCTTTTTTTTCCTCTCCCCTTTGTCCACATGCCTGTCTTGGTCTTCTTGGACCTCAGTGTCCGACACCTTCAAACACCTGCCGAGGTCTTTCCTCGCTCTGTGCGGCAGACTCAGGTCCAGAGGTTTTATGTCCTCTGAGTGCGACATCTGCCTGTGTTTTTGACAGAAGCTGTGATAAAATGAAAGCTCTGTGGTGAAGAAGTTCTCGGTCTGTGTGAAAATACTTGCAGTGGACACCTGGTTTAAATTAGTGGTTAGATTCTCAGACTTTTCACCATCCAGGCAGGTTTCAACCACAACTGGTATGTCCAGGTAAGGGTTTGTTACTCTTGGCTTAACACCTCCAACACATGATGCTCTTTCCTTTTTTGTGAGATTCACATTTGATTCTAGTTTTGTCTGAAAAAGTAGATTTTCCTTCTTGTCGTCTTGTTTAAAAATCTCCAGCAATGTGTTTGTCTCCTGTGGGTGCTCATTTGTCTGTGTTTGATAAATATGTGGGTCCTGGCTTCCTATTTTTAGTGCAGATGTGCATTTGGGTGACAGTGTGGGACTGAGTAGAAGAGCTTTTTTACTGGTTTCACCACTGGATGTTTGAGAAGGTGGTTCTCTGAATACCTTCTGGGTGATGAACAGGTCCTGACTCTGCATGTCATCACTGGGGCACTGAGAGCCATCATAGTGGGGTTCACACTGGGTCAGACTCGTCACTATAACCTGTGAGGAGTTGTCACCATCTTCCACAGCTCCATTCACTAAAGACGCGCCACCATCAGGAGACTGTAAGGAAGAAGAGACAAATTTGGGGCGTTTCACACAGATGTAGCCAGGTGATAAATCAAACACCACTTTCTTTTTTCTTTTGGTTTTCTTCGTAGAGTCTTGAGTCTCAGACTTTTCAGCACGACATGGTTTGGGCTTTGCTTGGGTAATAGCGTGAGGTAGAACTGGCTTCCTTTTTGTTTTCTTCTTTCCTTTTTGCTTCTTTTTCTTTTCTTCCATGGCCTCCTTGACTTTTGACTTTTTCTTTTTCTTCTTAGTGCCGTCATGTGTTTTGTTGACTTGTTTGATTTTCTGTTTTCTGTCCTGTTTTCTTTTCTTCTTCACAGGTGACCTCCATGGCTCCCAAAACACATCAGCCTCCTCGCAGTCAATCATGGGTCTGTTTAAGAGACAGATGGCAACATACCGCTTTAAAAGATGTTCAGTTTTACAACCCAAAATCACAAAAAACTGTTTAAAATCTGGTCTGATTTGTATTTCATTGTAGACAGTATGAACACAGCATATTTCATGTTTTGTCCGGTTTGTGTCAGTGCAGAGTACACAGAAAAAGTACTCAAATAAAACTGTTACTCCAAAGTTTTAATGACAAGTACAATGTAGAAATATTCATAAACACAAGTACTTGAGTAAGAGTAAAAACATTCGCTTACATAGTGAGAAACTTCATAATGAGCCTTATATGCTGCATCTGAACAGGCACATTATTGTCATCGATAAAGTGACAGATTCAGAACCAGGAAAATGTTATACTGTCCAACATACAAGAAACTTAAGACAGCCCAAAACTTATTCCCTTGATTATTTCTGATCATTTTTGTTAATTTTGGTGATTTTGGTTCAATTTTATTGGTTGTGTTTTCAAATTTTTTATTTTTTTTTTTTGGAAATTTGCTTGATCATTTTGCTCCTTTTTTCATTTTGCTGTTGGTTTTGTTTTTCATTTTTGTTTTTCATTTTTGCTGGTTATACCGTACATTTTTATTAATTTATTTGATTATACTTACGTCACTTTTGCTCATCATGTTGTCTGTTTTGTTCATTTATAATTTATTATGTTTATTTGTATTTATTTTGTTCCTTTTTTTTGCTAATTCGCTAATGGTCATTTTATTAATTTAGCTCTCATTTGTTGGATCTCATGGTTTTTTCTTGCTTTTCTTGTCCATTTTGCTCCCACTGAGCTGCAGTTAAATGTAACTGAGTAGAAGTACATTTGTTTAATCATAAGTGGAACTGAGAAAGAGTAAAAACTATTCTGCAAAGTAACGATTCTCATAACTACATTTCCTGAAAAAAATTATTCAAGTACACGTAACTGAGTAAATGTACTTGAGTAAACTCAGTAACCTGGAAAACTCAGGTTGTTACAATGGCTGCAATAATGTCATCGTATCATGCACCAAGGAATGAGGAAAGAATTCTAGCGCCATTATTTTATTAGTATTTTCATTTTTGTACTCTCTTCGTTTTTCTGAGTTTTACAGCTAATTCCTCAAACTACCTGAAGATGAAGAAAAAAAGCCTCTAGCAAGGACGCAATTGTCGGTTCTTTTGAACATTGTATTCATTTTATGCACGTATTCGACATTTATGCCAAATACACGGATTAAAAAGGTTTTGGGGACATTTAGAGTGTGACGCTGGCGAACATTTCACAAACAAAACTTATAATGTAATGTAATGACAAAAAAGACCTAACGTTACTTACCTTATAAAGTGGACAAAAATTCACTCGATTCTACTTCAAAGGAGCCGCCAAAAGGTCGTGATGCATTCAAGAGCTTCAGCCGAGGTCAGAAAATTCTGGACAATAAAAAGAAGAAACATCGGCTAATTTTCTAAGCAGTTTAACACTGAAAAAATGTGATTTCACTTTATACTTTGACTTTAGTTTAGAAGCCAAATATTTGCCATCGACACTATTTGTGCGCCTCGTTATCGCCGTGATTGTAATCAAGCGTTGGAATTTTCCACAGGACATAAAGGCAGCATCAAAACCTATTCAGATCCCTTTTTATGGGTTTTAGGATGAAATATTTGTCTCTAGAATCAAAAGATACACATTTTATGATAGAATGTTCAAAGTTTAGAGAGCGTACACCTTTAGGCCTGTGAAATGTGAGGGAAAAAAATAGTATATGAACATTTTTAACACTAGATGTCGCCATGTATCCTACTATATAGAACATATCCTGTGCGTTGAAGACTTTAATAGGCATTTGTAAGCCAGTGGTGTGATTTAAACACTGCCTGTATGAACGAATTTGTTTAGATTAAAGAGATATTTGGTGTAAGTGAGGATGCATGTTTTTAAAAGGCATCTTCACTCCTTTCTCCATCGTCAGTCTCATCCACATCATTTCTCAGCTCAGTGAATATTAACTGTGCCCTTATGCAAATCAGTTATTCCATTATCATCTTCTCACATGGTCTGATTCATGTTCTGTCTCACTGTTTTCAAAACCAGAAAGGGTGACCCAGACATCCATAAAAATCTAACCAGTGACAGCAGAGCAGACCGTGTTGTGGGGATTTTTGTGATTTGTAGTACCGTACTTTATTCTTCAACAAGGTAAGCACCAAGTAATTTCCACCACAACCAAGCAGATTCTCCCTGTGAGTAAAGCCATGAAATGTGACTGAAAGCGAGGCTATAGCAAGATCATCCACAAAATGAATAAAATTATTACTGAACAATAATAAAATTGTACACTGAACAAAAATATAAATGCAACACTTTTGTTTTTGGTCCCTTTTTTCATGAGTTGAAGTCAAAGATCAAAGACATATATACCCAAAAGGTCCATTTCTGTCAAATATTGTTCATAAATTTGTTTAAATCTGTGTTGCTAAAATAATCCATTCACCTCACAGGTGTGGCACATCAAGATGCTGATTAGACAGCATGATTATTGCCCAGGTGCAAGCTGCATGTTTGTTGTCCTCATTGGGGTCTCGACCTGCTTGCAGTTCTTCATTGTAACTGACTTGAGCGGGCAAATGCTCACATTTGATGCCCCCCCCCCCCCACCAAACCTCCCCCAATACAGTAAAACTGCGCATTTTAGAGTGGCCTTTTATTGTGGCCAGTCTAAGACATGCCGGTGCAATAATCATGCTGTCTAATTAGCATCTTGATATGCCTCCCCTGTGAGGTGGATGGATAATCTCGGCAATGGAGAAGTGCTCACTAACACCGATTCAGGCAAATTTTTGAGCAATATTTGAGAGAAATTATCTTTTGTGCACATTGAAAACATTTCCGATTTTTGGGTTCCGTTCATGGAAAATGGGAGCAAAAACAGAAATGTTGCATTCATTTCACTTTCTCTTTTCAGTGCTCCAGTAAAAGACGTGCACGGAAGACACAAAGTATTTGCTTGAGCGCAGTATATTAGGTTGTAATAAATCCCATGTTATGAAGTTACTACTTGAGTAGTTTGTTTTGAAATACTCACTATTACTCAGGATGAGTGCTCCTACTTCTGCTTGAGTCATTATAATCATAAAGTAACAGTACTTTTACTTGAGTACTACAGTATTTCTCTTTACTCTACACACCACTGATGGAGGCGCAACATTGTGGGAGGAGTATGTAGTATTTAGAGGAGGAATATAAAACAAAAAATTACATTTTCATTTGTGTATTATCACCTGGGAAAAATAATCATTGTGTGTCTGTTACATTAGAATAAGTCACTTATGTATATTTATGAAGGGGCAACGACTGGGGCTGTTACATCCTGTTTTTGGCTCCAATATGCCGTCCAGGAAGTGACAACTCGATTGGCCTCAAAACGGCCCTTCAGAAACTAATGGGTGATGTCACGGTCACTTTGTCCATAATATATACAGTCTATGATATCTACACATGGAGGGGTACCCTTCTAAATACATATTTGCAGCTATTATAGGCTCTTCTAAACCTACTTGAATGGCTAAGGTGAGCTTAAGGGAATAGAAAATGACCCTTCTGCATCATGCGCCTGTTACCATCAGATGAAGCAATAGTTATGAGAGCAATAATAACAGGATGATAACAGCATGTACCAGAGGAAAACATAGATGAAACATGTTCCATCTATGTGAGCAGCTGTCTTTACTCAGAGAAGCTCAACACAAAAATAAAGGCTTGCTATTTACAGGGAAAAAGGACATTGATGGGATTGATCTGGACAAACACAAAACATGTTCAGGTGATGTGAAAGTTCAGGTGATGTGAATGAACAGCTGTTCATTCACATCACCTGTCCACTGGACAGTGTCCACTGGAGGACCGTCCTCATGACAGCAAGTTTCACCATGGCGTTTCATGGTTTTGGCATCTGCACTTGAGGACACCTGAGACTGATTAACCTTCATGTCTTAAACTAATGATGGACTGTCTTTTCTCTTTATACAACTGCACATTTCTTTCCATAATATCAGTTTGTAAAGTACTTGTAGTAGCACTAATAGGACCACTGAGCCTGTACCCACCCTCCCTCAGCACAGAACAACTGATTATCTAAAGTACCTTAAGAAGACAAGAAATGGCACAAATTAACTGTTGTACTTTGTAAAGAGAGTATGCCATGAGTGTGCAAAGCTGTAATCAAAGCTAAATGTGGGAACTGCAATCTAAAATATAAAATGTGTTCGAGGCCATTTAATACTTTTTTACTATATAATTCCGTACGCGTTCATTCACAGTTTAAATGTCTTCAGTGTTAATATACAATGTTGAAAATAATAATGGATCTTTGTCAGAAAGGAAACTCACTCAAGCTGGCTGTTGTGTTGAAGAGGATGTAGCAGTCAGTATCAAAGTTATAAATTAATTAGGTGAGAAACTGCAGACTGGCGACCATTCACATTGCTGTAGTGTTGCCAAAGATTGTACAGTAGCTGAATCTCTGCAGCCTCATGGAAGAACCAGTGTGAGTGTTCAGCTGTAGTGATGCCTGTATTGGATTGGTTATGTTTGTGGTGTAGAGTACATGATTAGATGACCCAGAGTCGAGTCCAGGCTGCAGAGTGATAAAACCCTAACCCATTCCTCTGCAGCTTCTCCATCACAGTTACC
>JAQQAE010014940.1:0-12212 GCA_029823295.1 Pseudamia nigra
GAACCTGATAAGTATAAATCTAGCATCATCTTTTGACATGAGAAAAATTATGTCAACATTAAAGTCAGCTTTGTGTAGGAGTGCAAAATGCTTTATTTCCACCCTGAACATAGCAGTTTTGTTCCCTGACTACTTTTGCATTCATTAAAAACATACAAACATTTTGCATATCTTTTGAAAATCACAGTGCAAAATATGTTGTCCACACATGTGGACGCCAGGTCCTTAGAGGTTAAAGCTACCTTAATCTGTATCTTAAATTTATTTGTTGCAGATCTTTATTTTGGTTTACAGTCCCTGCCTGTTATGTCTGGTTATATCATTATAGCTGTGTGGTGACTTATAAAACTGAATGAGTCAGGTGTTAAATTTGCACTGTGTAGGGTTTAGGGGAATCTATTTTCAGAAACAGAACAGAATATTCATAATTATGTTATTTTTATTCATTTATAAGCAATGGAAAATAGAACAAATCTTGTTTTTGTTACCTTCAAATGAGGCCTTTTGTATCAACAAAGGCAGTGGGTCCGCTGTGTTGTGCTACCACTCTGGCTCTGTAGACAGCCTTGTATATGTTTTTATTTTTAGCAGCTGCAAGGTACATTTCTATCCAGCTGTTTTCATTCACAGTTTCAGTTTGTGGATAAAAAACACAAACAGTAAAATGTTTATATGCTTAGGAGAGATGGAAAAGATGATCTATTGGTTGAAGATAAATATGAATTAGTGCAATCTAGCTATTTAATTGTATCAAATCATCGACCTGACCTATCTGATGATGATTAATCAACTTTTAACAACTTCAGCCTCAACTTTTAATTGGGAATAAATCTGCATTTCCCCTAGCTGATTTTCGAAAACAGTTAAAACGTACAATTGGATGGAGACCCACTGACTGTAATCTCTCATTTACGCTCAGATGACGATGAGGCAAGGAGTACTGTTAAATCAATATGCAACTTGTGCCACACGGCTCTAAATCTTAAGCAGTACTTATTACCTCCACCAAGAGGTTATGTCATCATGTTGGTTTGTCTGTTTGTCTGTCTGATTTTTAGCGGGATTACACAAAAATTACTGGACAGATTTTAATTACATCTGGAGCTAAGATGAACCCATTAAATTTTGCAGGTGATCCAGGTCAGGTTGCGGATTCTGGATCCATTTCTCACTTTCTTTAACATTATGAAATGGTGCCATTCATCAAAATCCATCCAGTAGTTTTTGCATAATCTTGCTAACAGACAAACAAATGAACATAATCACATAACCTCCTTGGCTGGTCAAAAAATAACAGTTTGGGTGAACATTGTTGTTATCCTAATGTAATCCCCTTGCATTGTGGTTTGTTGTTGGCACTATGTGAAACGCTCAGAAAGATAGATTTTAAAGTTTTTTAACACCACACTCATTTCACTCACACTATCTTTTTAATTCCAGTCTCTACACACTGTGTTTTCTGAATCTTCTTCAAAATATAATGAGCTCCTTTATGTTCTGCTGCTCCAAGAAGTTTTTAAGCACAGACAGAGAAACAGACATAAAAATTATAAGTAAAATAAACAAC
Source organism: Pseudamia nigra (assembly GCA_029823295.1). Classification (NCBI taxonomy): domain Eukaryota; kingdom Metazoa; phylum Chordata; class Actinopteri; order Kurtiformes; family Apogonidae; genus Pseudamia; species Pseudamia nigra. The sequence goes on from JAQQAE010014940.1 coordinate 1,568, forward strand.
ATGTATGTTTTCTTGTCTGCGTGAACCACATTATAATTTCATACAACATCAATAGTATTATTCCTATGTTCAGTGGTTGCTTAGGTGTCCTGATGTAATGGAATCGTATAACAATTGCTTTAAAATGAAATGTGGGATGATACAAACCATAAAAATAACTAAATTACCGTTCACTATACATGTTTGAATGCGCCACAAGATCCTTGTTCCGTGGAGTTCGCTGAAAACCACTTTAACTTAATTAGACGCTGAATATACTGTCACCAACTGTAAGGAAAACTGAAGCAACAGTTCAATTATAAAGTGTAATCAAAAACATATTACAAGAATTCAAAAACAAACAGAGTGGGTGATTAGCTGCCATAAAGAAGTAATGGGATTACTCCACTACGCCGCCCTGCACGCTGTTTGGCTCATTCCGCTAACACTCCAAACACAATGACATTCAAGCAACACACAAACGGTGCTGCTGTTCCGGCAGATTGGGCAAGGCACAGCAGCAGTAAGGGTGGAAGCCATTGAACTTAGTGCTCATTACCAGTCCAATCTCTCCTCGAGCTGCAAAACAACATAGGCAACAGTCAGTGTGTTCACTCTGTTTACTGATGCTTCTGCAAAAAAGAAAAAAAAAAAGCTCCAACAATATGGTGACAGCCAGATTGTCTCCCAATAGACACAGTGCTAATATTTGCAGTAGTTCTGCTGTACGTGTGGAAAAAGATGGTAGATTGGATTCCGCACAAACACTTACACACACAAACATGCACTGAACCCCCCCTTCAGTTGTTTGTTCTTATGCAGCCTCCCATCTCCGTGTATTTTGAGAATTAAACCAATAAGCCCCCCTGCTAAGCCCAGCCTCTGTGTTATTGATGTGGCTCCGTTTTATTGTCTGGAGTTTATTCTGTTCATATTCACTGTGTCTGTATTTGTGCCAAGAAGCCGCTGCTTTGAAAACAGACTGACACTGAAGGGCTCCGAGCCATGAGAGCAGCTGCACAATCCAGGGCAAAAATATGGTGTGAATGTCGTCAACTTCATGATGTGATGCCTGTTTAGAACACAAGGAGATTTTAATGCGTCAGGCCTTAGAGAGTGGCAACATGAGTTTAAGCAAATAACTGTTAACACAGATTAATAATGCAATTCATAGTCATTATTGTTCATTTTAGTCAATCTATTGTTCATTTTCATTAATTTTGTGTATTATTTTTGATGGTTTTGCTATTTTCATTTTTTATATTGCTCATTTTTGTTCATTTTCTTGGAAATTTTGTCTATTTTTATGTATTATACTCCTAATTTTGTTCATTTTGTTCATTTTGTTCAATTCTTTGAACAAACCCAGCCTCTGTGTTATTATTAATTCTTTGTTCAGTTTTTTATTATTATTTATTACTGGGTGACAGTGACTCAAGAGGTACATAGAGCAGCTTGTGCAATAATCAGAAGGTTGGTGGCTCGAACCCCACTCCATCCTTGTCATTGTCGTTGTGCCACCGGGCAAGACACTTCACCCACTTTGCCTTGTATGAATGTGAATGAATGAATGTTTGGTGGTGGTCACAGAGGACGTTGGCACAGATTGGCAGCCACATTTCCATTGGTCTGCCTCAGGGGAGCAGTGGCTACAGATGTAGCTTACCACCACCAGTGTGTGAATGAATAATGGAATCAATGGAAAGTGTCCAGAAAAGCACTATATAAATCCAATCCATTATTATTTTGTCTCTTATGCTTTTGTTCATTTTGTCCATTATATTGTTCATTTTGGTCAATATTTTGTTAATTTTCATTCATTTTGTCTATTATATTTTGATTTTTGCTACTTTTAGTCATTATTTTGTCCACTTTTGTTTATTTTATTTATTATTTCACTCATTCGTATGAATTTGTTTCAGTATTGTTCTTTTTACACATTTTGTTTATTATATTGCTTGTTTTGTTCATTTTCTCACTTACATTATTCATTTTTGTTATTTTGTTTATTATACTGCTTATTCTCTTTCGTATTTTTGTTTTTTGTTCATTTTCTTTATTAAATTGCTTATCTTTATTCATTTTGTTTATCACATTGCTCATTTTCATCCATTTTATTCATTGCATTGTTCATATATGTTTTTAACATGTTGCTCATTTTCATTCATTTCAGTTGTTATATTGTTGATTTTTGTTACTCTTCCCTGTTTTTTTGTTCATTTTTTTCTCATTTTGTTCACATTAACAGTTCACCAGGAGAAGAAATTGAAGTTTTATGTTTGATGCTCAATAATGCTGAAAATTTCCTGGCAGAGCCAGACATGCCTGAATAAAACGTTCCCCTTAACGTTCAAATGAAACCTTCCCCCTTGATTGTGATTAATCATCATCTTAGTCCATATCTTGGTCAGCATCTGGCACAGAAACCTTCTGTGTGCTCATCTCCATTCATTCATTCTTTTTCTCTCTCTTGCGAAAATATGTGCAGAAAAAAAGAACAGCTCATTTGAGGTAAAAAAAAAAAGTGTGAGATGTGAAATTATAAAGAAAAGCAACTTCTGATGCAGGAAATACGATTTAAAAGCCAGCCCGCCTCTGTGTCATTATCTAATTTTTAAATATTACTTTTCATCTGAGCCACATTTTTACAGTAGAAGACCAGAATATTATAAATGTGCTCTTGAAATGCTCTTCACATTCAGGAGCCGAGCGCAGTTTGATTCACAAGTCAGTGAAGGCAGCAGGTTTAAAAATGCAGCAGTAACTTGTGGATAATGTCATGGTTTCAATCAGTAAATACAAACAATGACCGTTTATGGATAAAAGTATTGGGACACGTGACTGTTGCTTCCGCATTTTAGGTCATAGGCACCAAATCAATAAACAAAAACACATAATACAGTAAATGAAATGAATGAAAATGAACAAAATTGAATAAAATAATTCAAATTTAAAAAGTGAAAATGTAGTAAACAAAATGAGCACACAAGAACAAAAATAAACAAAATAATCAAGAAAATGACCCAAAATGAACCAAATAATTTAGGCGATGTCTTGTTTTCTTTCTTATTTTCTTCATTTTTTAGTTCAAATTGTAAATAATTGGTCATTTTATTAACTGTTTTATTCATTTTTGCTCATTTTATCAGTGCTTGTTTTTGGTCATTTTGTTTGTTTGATTTAGTATATTTGCTATTTTTTGTTTATTTAATTTATTTTTGGTCATTTTGTTTGTTGTAATGTTAATTTTCATTCATTTTGTTTATTACATTGGTAAAAATGTTTTATTTTATTTATGTTATATGTTATTTTTGCCAATTTCGCCAATTATGTTTTTCATTTTCTTTATTATTTTGTTCATTTTATTTATTTTGTTGTTCGTTTCTGTTCATTTTTGGTTTGATTTATTGGTCATTTTCTCAATTTGATTTATTTTATTGTTAATTTTTCTTCATTTTCTCCATTTGTAAAGAAATGTCCAAAATGCATCAGTCATATATCACATTTTTTGTCTATATACAGTACAGTATGTCATGTGATTCATACTGTGATGTCAACACTTCGAGTCGTCTCCACTGTTACAGTTGCAGGAAGCAGTTAAACTGTCACTGATAAATATTTACATTTCACATAATGTGGCAGTGGCAGGAATAAATGTATTTAATATTCGACTGAAAGTAAGTGAATTCTTTGAACTGTAGTATGACTTCAATGCACTGCAGATGCTTAGCAACATGTACACTGTATTGAAAATGATCATATTTATAAATTAAAAAGTTTTGCTGAATCCTGATCATGTTGAATGAGTTTGTACCTGTCATTTGCTTTCAGTTACTCTTTGAATTTAGAATATTTTAGATGTACCTTTACTCAAATACCAGATTCACAGGGGGATCAGGAGAAAAGCAGCCTTCTGAAGCCTTACATCCCCTTAACATTTGAAGGAAACGGCCCTTTTCTGGAAACAAGATGTCTTTGATGGCATCTGTGCTTTTTACACAGATCACAGTGAAAGGGGACAGAAATGACGAGACATTTAAAAAAAAAAAAATCTCAAGTCCAAAAAAGTTCAGCCAGGACAAAAAAATGTAAATTAAGAAAATAGCACAGCACTATTAGAACATACTGCTACTTGTGTTTCATTGTGGACAGTATCAACACAACATGTGTCATCGTGTGAAAGTATACAGTCTTTCTTTTACAGACTTAATGCTGGGCCTGCAACTCATTCCAAAAAAGATCAGCCAGGGGCAAATTTGTGGTTAAAAATTAGTTCAATTCATTCAAAAATCTTTTCACAACTGATGTGAAAAGGCTATTTTAAACAGGATTTGGTACAAAAGGAACATCCAACAAGAGGTTAAATCCTTCAGGACTAAAGAGGGGCTGAGGATTCATGTACAGTTAAGCCCCCAAATTATTCATACCTTTACCAATTTTACAGTATTGTATAAGAACATAATGTATTTTAATTAAAGAGACTTACAAATGTTACAAGAGACTACAAAGAAGTGGAAATGACTTGTCATGGAATTAATTTCAATCATTTTTGGTAATTTAGTTTTTTTTAAAAGTCATACCTAGATTTATTCATACCCTTACTATTCAGATTCAAAGCTTTTATCTGCAATTTTCATTTTTTACCTGGCTGAACATTCTCAGAAATGGGGTTGTACAACAGTGATTATGTTTACGTCCGTATAATATTCAATTTTTTTCCACTTATTTTGAACAAGACAAAATTCTGAATAGGCTGTGAACAGCCTATTCAGAATGAATTTTCCACTGATATTCCTGTTTACATGCAGCTGTTCATATCCCGATTATAAACAGGGTTTACATAGAGTTTTTCACTAGCAACAGATGGCCCACTGTGTGAACTCAGCCTCTCTATTTCATTCCTTCAAACTTGGAAAAAAAAAAGATATAGACATTTGTTCATATCTTAAACCCCGCTGATAGCATAATTGTTGAAGTTGGCTTGTTTATCTTCTGACCAGAGCTGCGGATTTTACCTCAGAGGGTCCATCTGCACCAGAGATGATCTTTGTTTCTAACATAGATGACGTAAACCTCCCAGTGAAATGCATTTTCTGAATATGCTATTAACATGTCCAAATAACCAGAATAATGCCTGTATATTCCATGTCTTATTTGGGAAAACGCTCCAATCACATAGTCATAGATGTCTCAGTCTGGTGAGACACCTGAATAGTATAGAACAGAATACAATACAATATAATACAATAAACTTTATTCATCTCTTTCTGGGAATTTCATATGACCAGCTCATTCAGTAGGCATGAGAGAGTCTGCTGTCAGCTGTGGTGTTAAACAGTCTGATGGCAGCGGAGCTGAAGGATCTCCTATAGTGTTCAGTCTTGCAGCGTAGTGATGTTAGTCGTACACTGCAGCTGCTCCTCTGTTGGGACAGAATGAGGTGAAGAGGATTGTCCATGATGTCATCCAATTTCTTCTATATGCATATGTCCACCACAGCCCACAATGAGTCCAGTCTCCTTCCATCCACTGATCCAGCCTTTTTAAAAAGTCTGTCCAGGCATTTTACATCTCTCTGTGTGATGCTGCCTCCCCAGCAAACCGTGGCATACAAGAGTGCACTTACAACAACTGCCTAGTAAAACTTTCACCGTTCAAGGAAAAATATGTGACTCTGTCCCTTTTGATAGAGTGCTTCTGCATTCTGGGACCAGTCTATCATATGGTCGAGATGCACACCAAGATATTTGTATGTCAGCACCACCTTGATATCCACGCTGCCGATATTGAAACTGTGTTTTCTTGTAGAAAATCAAGCCTCTCCACTCTTATGAGCGTGAAATCATCTTATAGCATCTCATCTCATTTTGTCTCAGCTCACCTTTTGTGTCTGTGTGAGCAGATGCAGGGACACGTACCTACAAGGGGCATTTGTCAATTTGATAACACAGGGGAAGTGCACTCAGCAAACAGGTTTTCTTTAAAAAGTTAGATGCGACAAAACTACAACATTGCATAAACAAAAAGTTAAACAAATGCATTTTAGTTCTTCCGAGATTTTCACACCATGATATTGGAAAGAGGCACACAGACAACGTGCATGGTGTTCTTATTAATTCTGTTGATTTGTTGGCTACTCAGCTCTTTTCACCTGAAGTAGTGTTTGCGACTGCGAGGACAATAAATAGTGCTGTTCAAGTGCCTCAACAATTTCCAGCTCAATAGAGGAAATGCACTGTTGATTTCTCTGTGGCGCCTCAGCTCCTTTATTAGGACAGAGCTAAAGGGACATTTTTCCTTCTTATACCACCACTGAAGAAACAAACTCACAATCTTCTGAGCCTCACTCAAGCTATGTATGTCTGGAGGTTAGAGAAGTAATCAGTACACACACCGAGAGGGGGAAAATAATTAAAGTTTAAGCGGAGGCTGATGCAAGCTTCCTGTCCTACATGGACAAAATGTTCTTTTCTGCTACATTCATCTGTAAATGTGATGCTGATGCTTCAATTTCAGTTTTGATACTGAAAATACTATCAGGCTCCTTTCAGCACATGCATTAGAACAAGTACAGTAGCGTCACTTCAGTGCTGAAATATTGCTGCTTTGTTTTCACATAGAGGAGGCTGAGTGTTGCCAGACCGAGCTTAAAATGGCTGCTGAAAGTCAGAATACTGGAGCTGAACCAAGCCCAGCAGACGGTGGACAGGCTTGTGGTTGGATGGCTGGGTTCGACGGCAGCAGCTTGTTAGGGTGGAAATGGATTAGCAAGAGGCACAATGGGAGTCTTAGGCGTGTCTGTGGTGTTGTGTTAAAGCCCTGCCTACGTTGCCCGGGCTGCTAGACTCATTTATGCCCAGCGGTGCATGCAGCAGCCAACTCTCACACACAGGGCTTTTCTAATTGCCACAGTTTCGTCTGTGCTCGCAGCGACAGCCTCAATTCGGCACCAATCAAAGCCATGAATTAACCTGAGGCGCCGCGCGATTGTTCTGTTTGTCACATGCAGCTGGTAAAGGAATTATTCCTCTAACATGGTTTTGTTAAATTTGGAGACAAAGTGTAGAGACGTTCACACGACACAGAGAATTTCTGAACAATGAGCAGGTTTCCCTTCACCTGCAGACCCAAATACAAAGCTCACATGTCTGGATCGAAAATGCTGCAGCACAAATGAGTTGTCATCATTTAATTTAAAAAGGTGACATATTTAAAGCTGCAGGAGCTGAAATGAGGGGGAGAAAATGCCATAATTTGAAAATGCAGAGCTTTCTTCTGCAGCTCTAGCTCATCTCTAACTTAACACAGATATTAATTAACGTGACACTGTTTTATGTTGCTGTACAAAACCGTTTTCAAAGCCGCTCTGCAGACAGACGACTTTGACAAAATCTTAGCAGTGGTTAATGTCAATATTAACTATAACCCCAACAGCCCCCAGTGGTCTGAAAACACCTGATTTGTGACCTCATAGTCTGAATTTTCTGCCACAGAAAGTTGGTTGGTTGTTTCTTATGATTCATTGATTGTCCATCATAATTTGTCCATTTTACTGATACTGATAGGTCTATTTTTGTTCAGTCTTGACTTCTTATGCAGGTGTTTTTTTTTGTCATTTCTCAGCCATTTCATTGATTTTTGGTTATTTTATTCACAATTTTTTCATTTTTGTTTAATTCTTCAATTATTCTGTCCATTTTTTGACCAAGCTGATTTTTTTCTTCATTTTGCAGATTGCTTTGCAGTAGGGGAATTATTTTATTTCTTCTTTTTGTTCAGTTCTGTTGCATATTTTTTTCATTTTTGTTCAATATACAGCTTATTTTGTATTCAATTTGTCCTTTTTTTATTATTTTGTTTATTTCTTGTTCATGTATGTTCATTCTCCTTCTGACCCCCACCGAGGCCAACAGGCATAGAAGGGGGATGTAGAAACAGTCACCGTCCATCCGTCCGTACTTCTGTCTGTCCTGACATTTCTACTTACTGTATATCTCTGCAACCCCAAGGCTCAGAGTGACCAAACTTCACACATGGGTACTCCCAACAGGGGGATGGGAGACTGTGGTGACCTGACCTAATTTGCATATTTAATTAGGTCACAGGGTCACTAAGTGCAAAAATTACATTTTGAGCTCTGCAGACCTATTTTGTTCCTGTTTGTTCCATTGCGTTGCTTATTTTTAATATTTAATTAAATTTGTTGCCTTTTTTCTTCATTTTTTGCCTCATTTCTTTGACATTGTTATTTTGTTTTTATTATTTCATGTTCCTGATTATCTTGTTCACATTTGTTAATGTTTCATTATTTTCTTCATTTCTTTTACATCGATGTTCATTTTTTCAATTATTGATTATTTTTGCTCCTTTTTCTTAAATGTTGTTGCTTATTTTTAAAAGTTCATTCATTGTGTTGCTTGTTTTGTTTATTTTTGTTATTTTTTGCTTATTTTGTGCATTTCTTTTACACTTATGTTCATTCATTTAATTATTGAATGAACATAAGTGTAAAATGTTGACTTGTTTGCTTATTTCATTAATTTTTGACCATTTTTTATTATCCTGTTCAATTCTTTTTTATTTGTGTACATTTTTTATTCCTTTTATATTCTTATACAGAAAAGACATTAAATGTTGTATTCACAGTTCATGAAGTGTTTGACCTTTCAGGAGAATCCAGAGATACCCGACTAAAAGTGTCCTCTGAGTGTTAAAACAACATCTACAACCTTGGCTTTGAGGACCTAGATCTTCCTTTATTTACAGTATGAGTATTATATGTACAGTATAATAATGATCATCTGTAGCGCTTCCAGCTGTTTTAGGAAAACACTGAGCCTTTTTGTAAAGAGTTGTAGTTGTTTAGACAGATGGACATGGATGAAGAGTCAAAGGCAAACTAGCATCTCTTCTCTCATAAAGTCACTGACATTAAAACTTCAGAATAACATGTCATTTCATTCACAAACCAACACGTTTCCACGTTAAAAGTAGCCGATCCTGGATGTGTGCGTGTGTGTGGCCATGGGTCTGGTTTTGTTTGAGTGTAGCCTGGATAAATTAGGATAGACAGGCCCCTAATGCCCTCTGCAGTGAATAAATGGATAATCGAGAATCCTGTTGTGACACCCCGTCCTGTGTCTGAGATGAGACACATAGCCATCTGAGCACTCAGATGACACAGCCACAGATTGATTTTGTGTGTGCGTTTGTGTCTATTTGCGAGGGAATGACAGAAAGATGAATTTATTCTCTGGCTTTCATAGTATCAGTCACACTATTTACATATTCATTCCTCATAGTATAATGCAGTGTCACTCATATTATTCTGGGCTGTCTACATAGCGTCAGTGTCGCACATGTAGCCAACAAGCGGAGACAAATGTCATATGAAGCTTCTGAATCCAGCTTAAAGACTTCAAATGTCATTTGTAAGGATTTAAGGACAAGCTTGAGTAAGGCTGTAATATTATCTTCTTTATTGATCGATCTGTTGACGAGGAGTCATGGAGGTGCTCAGAAATACTGACATTTCACCATCTAATTTGATGGTAACTGACAACTCCATCTGCTGAGGACAACGGTTTGATGCAACCCCGAATGAACCTTTGGTGAGATTGTTTTTGTGGCCATTTAAAGACATTTTTCCCTGTAGAATGTGAACAAAACATTTTCTCTTTCCACAGTCTCGGTTGACGTGCTCATATTGCTTGTTTTGCTTGAACAAACTCGAGATATTCAATTTTAAATTTTATGAAAATAGAAAACAGTGCCTACATTCTTTGTCATATGAGCTTAAACTAATCCTGATTGTCTAGTTTGGGTTGGAATATCCTTCAAATTCCTCAAGCAGACAGTGCTGTTGAGAGTCCAAATAAAAACAACACAACAGATTTAACCCTTTGGAGTTATTTAATGAAAAGGCAGTCTATTCCAAATCAAGAAAAGGATGTTTATTTTCTGCTCCCTGTGATAGGACTATAGAGGAGTGTAATGAAATAAAAGCCAGTGAGAGCAGATAGACTACTGAGCCAGTCACGTCCGTCTGCAGTGCACTTATCAGGTGGGGATTTTCTGGAAGTGTCAGATGGTATAGGAAGCCTTCAAGGCTCTCGGGGAAAGGCGATGCCGGGGTAGTGACAGGGCTATCTGCCTCTGACAGCCCAAAGACCTAAAACCGGATGGCTGCGAGAGATAAGACTCTGCTGGTGCTGGACACACACACACAGAACAGACACACAAACAAGCACACTGGATGTGCACACTGCCACACACCAACACATGAGCACATACACACAGCCAAACACTGGCATTCACTTTGCATTAACAAATTCCCTATTGCCTGACCACTCGCTCATTCATTCACTCATGTGCACTGACACACACACACACACACACACACACATGCTGGCTCCCTGTCTGCCAGCCAGCGAGGCTTCCCATTAGCTGTGGTGCAGTGTGCTGGGTGAGGAGCGCTGGGGCGAGAGACATCAATTTGCTTCCTCTAATGCGCTCGCTGCCCCCACAAGACATATTGATTATTTCTTCCCCGCAAAGCGACAAATAGCAATTTCGGGGGCATAATGGAGATAGATGGTTGGTTTATAAGAAGCCCCCAAAGAAAAGTTGTAAGGGGGTGGAGGGCTGAGGGGGGAGGGTGGCAGGG